>LBNU01037998.1:45709-56142 GCA_014162995.1 Artemisia annua | reverse complement strand
AAAAAAAAAAAAAAAAAAAAAAAAAAAAAAAAAAAAAAAAAAAACGCGGAAAAAAAAAACAAAAAACAAAAAAACAAAAAACAAAAAAAAACCTTGGATTAAAGGACAAAAAACGTGAAGGTAAAAAAAAAGAAAGAAAAGAAAAAAGGACAAAAAAGAAAAAAAGAAAAAAGGAAAAAAAAATGAATAAATAAGATAAAGAAAAGGACAAGAAAAAAAAACATGGACTTAGGTTGTCTTATTAAATCTTAGGTTAATCCCTACCATTAGATCAAACTAAATGGATGGTGGGGATTTGTCCCTTAGTTTGCAACAAAAACTTAGTTTCTAAAATAACTCACCTCTTTGTTTCATTTCCTTTCTTGTCATGGTTGTTGAAATGTCTTAAGAATCGATGCTTGTCTATAATTTTCTTCAAAACTTCTTATATACTACTGTAGTATGTTTTAGCAAAACCTGGTATTATTGTTATTGTACTTATTAGCCACTTGCTTTCTTTTTTTAGCCACTTGCTTCAGTGCTTCTTTCTTCATTTTTGTTTCATTCTCCTTTTCTTGTTCACGGCGTTTTGCAGCCTCTAAAGCCTTCACTTTTTTATCTCTCTTTTCCCTTCAAGAGTATCAAACATGTTATTTTCTCAAATAGATAATCAAGTCTTGCACTTTTTAAAATCCTGCGTTCGAAGTAGAGGTGGCAAGATGGGCGGATTTGGGTATCTCGGGAAAAAAAACAAACATGCTCTAGGTGAAGAGGGCCAAATTAGTTAAGGCCAAAATGGGTTAGACCAGGTTGACCTGCCAAATTAGATAATCCACAACCCAACTACTCCAAACTAACCCATTCATAAATTCTTTCAAGTCATTTTTGCAAATTTGCAATTAAATTATTTGGAATACAAAGGTAGTAATACGGAAAAGAGGAAATACAGTAAAACCTCTATAAATTAATAGTGTTGGGACCGAGATATTTTATTAATTTAGCGAGATATTATTATATCGATAAATTAATAATTTATTAATTTAAAGAGGTTTTACGTATGGTCTCAGAATTTTCAAGTTTAATATACTAGTTAGTTACAATGTAGACTCATTAGAGACGAAAAATAAATTTGAAAAACAAATTCTAATTAATATTTTATGAATTCATTTTTTGTTGCAATACAAGAAGACAACGCACCAACTCTCTAGTGCAATAAGGAGATTTTAAGATAAACTCAATATGATATTTGAAGTTCAACAAAAAACAAGTGTCTACGGATTCATTTTTTACTAAACATAGGATTTTGAAGTGTCTCTAGCTCTCTCTCTCTCACACACACATACATACATATATATGGAATTTTTCGTAATTATTAATTTATAGTTTCGTTGGGGCTAGTATATATACATTGGAGTTTCAAAAAAATTATTATCTTATTATTTTATCGATTGGGGTCCAAATTTGCACTGGTCCCAAGTTGGGACCGGACAAATTATTAATTTTATCGAGGTTATTAATTTATCGAGTATTAATTTAAAGAGGTTTTACTGTAAATATACATGCACTTGTTTCTGTTGAACCATAGGAATAAATGATGAGTTATTGGATACAGTGACGTTTTATAGCCCGCTCGTTGCTGCAGGGCTGCTTTTGTGTACTATAGTAGTGGCAACTAAAAATATCGTATTTTTTTGTGAATCGAGATTGGCTTTGCATTTTTAACAGCACTTGACGCTTGTAATCAGATCACCCACAATTTTTATAGTATGATCACACACACACCCCACTTAGCGAGGCTAGCAAGTTACTATAATGGTGCTACTAAGATACAAAGCCAATCCAGAATCAGACTTAATCTTACGTCAGAGTAGAGTGTCCTTGTTCAATTATACAGCAGCTGTCAATTTGTGTATTGCATGCACTTTCAAAATGCTTATTGCGACTCGAATCGTCAGAATCGGATAATCACTTATGTTACAAACTTACAACAACCCTTTACTTACTTCTTCGACTACAAATATTTTGTAGTTGACTAACTGCAAGACACTGGCACTCAGAAATGATATTTGCTATCCAATATCATTTCAAATAAATCCATCATTGCTAGACCTTCACATCCTTGTTTGATTCAACATTATTCACATTTATGTTTTCTTCATCTTCTATCTTCTCGATATCGTTGTCGATTTCATCCACCAATGGATTTTGTGGCGTACCTCTTCTTTCTTGGATGGGGATTAGTAGCGTCATGGCTAGTCAAAGTAAAGAAACTCAAATTTTATTATTATTATTATTATTATTATTATTATTATTATTATTATTATTATTATTATTATTATTATTATTATTATTATTATTATTATTTTTGAACTAAGAAACTCAAATTTCAAAAGACATATTCTGCAAATTCAAGTGAAAAAAAAAAATCAATTTATATCGATAGCAATATCAAAATACTCAAACCTAAATTATGAGTATGTACTATGTACTTAAACAGTATACTCAAAGGCAAATCATAGATGTCAGCTTATGAAGTATTAAAACTCAATACTCAAGATCATTTTGGATTTACTTGTGAAGTAGTTGATTCAAATAAGCAGCAGTAGCTCTCTAAAGTTTAAATAGCTAGGTTGGTCCAAACAGCTTATTACACTTACTAAGGGATTAGGTCATAGAATAGCAATGTACTTTTCCAAATGTAACAATTTGGTACGTGAACTTTTTTGTAGAAATGTAATGAACTTTCATAAGTGTTTCAATTTGTTACGTGATGATGACATGTCACATTATTAATAGCGCCACGTGTCAGACTTATGACACATCATCATCAAGTACCAAATTGGAACACTTATCCAAATGTAACAATTTGGTGCGTGAACTTTTTTGTAGAAATGTAACAAACTTTCACAAGTGTTCCAATTTGTTACGTGATGATGACATGTCGCATCATTAATAGTGCCACGTGTCAGACTTATGACACGTCATCATCAAGTACCAAATTGGAACACTTATGAATGTTCATTACATTTACACAACTTTTTTAAAGTTCACGTACCAAATCGGTACATTTGAAAAAGTGCACTCTACTCTTCGACCTAATCCCTACTTGCTTATTCTGTTTTGCCTATTGGGTTCTAGTGGATCTAAACCTGCATTTTAATTCATTGGCTATCTACTCTGAAATTATTTAATTCCATGCACTGAAATAACAGAGACATAAGTAGAAACCATGTCATCATGGGGCTTGTGGTCTAGTGGTAAAGGCTTAAGTAGTTAAGCGAGCCCAAGTGAGAGTAGTACCGGTTTGGGTGACCGACCGGGAAGTCCTCACGTGGGAACCACAAGCTCTAATGATATCAGGCGAATCGGGAATTGGAGTGGGGTTATCCCCTAAGGAGCGGCTCGTGGTTGGTATCTCTGCCCGAGGATGCGACACTAACTCGAGCCAACAACTAACCCGCCGTTAAAAAAAAAAAGTAGAAACCATGTCAGCTAGCTAGCATGTGACTGTGAGGCTTCCACAATTTGAAGAACGCTTTTGAGTGACACGACTGGCTGACGCATTTGTTTGGATGTAAAGATGGATGACCATCGGTTTCCTTGCCTTCTAATCTCCGACTTTCTTGAAAGTCCAACCCAATGACACCAAAGGTCTTTTTGACATTAGCTATTTATATAACGAATATGATTATGACTGAATACATATACTGTACCGACAACATGATTATAAAAGTAGAAAATAGCACGTAGCATTCTACATGCATCAGAATGTCTAGGACAACCCATAAATGGATAGATCCATTCTGATAGGTTCTAGGATGATCTATACATATGCTACTCATTCACATCTTTTTGTCAAAATCGATGATTATTACAAGAAATATATCTAGAATACAGGCTTTAAGTTCTCAAGGGTTTGTCAAAATGTTAAAAAGACCAAGAATCTTGTTTGATGGACAAAAAGCAAATATGGTTACCATAAGTACGTACAAAACAGATGATGTATAATACATGTATAGGTCCATATGTTCATATACATTTCAGCGATTTTTTTTAATCTTGTTTTACTGATATTATGCAGGGTTTACCTTTTCGAACCAGACATGACAAGTTGTAAGGGCAGTTGCCTTGTGCGTGTACAAAAGCTACCAGCTTCAGAATCTGAGTTTTCATGAGTTTCGTACCATTAATCCAGTGTTCGATGAAAGTGCTTATTATGATTATCTCGGAGTTGAAAATTGAATAAAGAAATTTAGTCTGCACATCATACCTGCAAAAGCCAAAAAAAATGCATATGCAAGACATACTGATTATTTTCAACTATCACATACCTGTTATATATATTAAAATTTTTACCAGTCGAACAAGTGAGATGTTACAAGGGAACAGGAAGTGTAATCGATTCGACAACGCAACAGGATATCAACAAAGAAGAATTTATAAGTGCCACTATTAGTTTTGTCATGGTTTAGTCTTGGTTAATATGACCCGAGTCACAAACAACAACAACAAAGTACATCATGAAAAAAAAAAGAAAATGCATCTACAGGTTCTCCTTGTCAACATTATGCAAAAAAAAAATTATAATCACAAACATAACACTAGTCTCTTGGTTTCCATTCAAAACGCAGGAGGAAAGAAAAAAAAAATTTATTCGACAGCAAGAGAAAAAAAAAGAACATAAACCCAAGTCAAATATCACCAATTAATTTCATCAAAACATAAGATTTCATTTAGACAACAAGAATATATCGAACCCAGCCTTCTTCATAGCAATTCAATATCTCAGTTTTATTCAAATTAAATTATGCCAAACACTCCTATTCTATACCAACTCCAATAGCCCTATGAATTCCTTTACAATTACAAAAAAAAATATTATTACCGAAACAAAAAAAAAATCCAAATCAATTCGTATAGTAACTTTTTCTTCAATTAAATCATTCCATAGTGCTTAATTTAGTGTTAATTACAAAAGCCCTAACAAATTTTTAACAATTAACGAAATAAAAAAATTTAGGGTTCCAAGTTCTTACAATATTTTGAAGAAGTACAAGAAGGAGATCCCAAATCCGAATCCAAGCAGCTATCCACACCAAGAAGAGATGTGGTGCTACTGTGAATCGAATGGGATAAAAAGAAAAGAAAATAGAAACCCTAATCCCTACCTTTGAAAGATTACTATTGATATTTAACCATAAATGGTTAATTCTTCAACTTTTGGGTCTTCATATGAGGTCTCGTGACTCGACTTGGGAGGGGAGAAAAGATTTCTGATCCCCTTGGCGTGCAAGGGTGGGTTTGGGAGACCCAATATTGTGTTCATACTTCCTTTTTTTTTTTTTTTCTTGATTCTTGAATTAATAAATCTAGGGTTCTTGAAATTTTTGGGGAGATGAGGTTTCCTGGGAAGAGAGAAAAGGAGAAAAAAATGAAAACGTGTTTTGGGTTGTGTGAGGAGTGAGAGGCGTGGGTTTTTATTTAAACCGTTCCCTCTTTTTTTTTCTTTTTTTTTTTTTTTTTTTTAGTTTGTTATGTTTATTTATATTTATTTTGTATTTAGATAAATGGGGAGGTATTTAAATGTATTTTTTGTATTATTGGTAATAGATTTTTAAGGAATGTATGTATAATTATTATTTATTTTGTGACTGCCGTAGTCAAAACACTGTCGGTACGCGTGTCGTGCTGTGCTCGAGATAAATTATCAGTTCGGTAAATAATTACTAGTGTAGTCATCAAGCAATATTTTCATATTTTCTTGATAAAAATAACGTAGTAGTGGGTTATCGTAGACACAGTGTTCGGGTTCACTTCCCGAAATAGTTATGTAAGCTCATGTATGCTTAGCCAAGTAGTCCAATAATAATAAATGGGCGTTTATTATTTAAAATGTAGAGGAAAAATTACCGTTTGTCACAACTGTATACCCCCTACATCGCAAAAAAAATTTCAGGGGGTCAACCCCCCCCCCCCCGGGTCGGATCCTATACCAACCGGGTCGGAATTTTACTAACCGGGTCGACCCGGGTGATTTCCGGGTCGGATCTTTTACCATCAAAACTGCTCCTGACATTAGCCGGGTCGGACCGGGTTTTTTTGTTGGGTTTAATTTTTATAAGAGGGCGTGAGGAAGAAGATTTATAATTAGGGTTTTTAAGGCGTTGTTTGTGGGATAATAAACGAGGGTGATGGTGATGCTGACGTGGTGAGGGTGATGACGTGGCGGTTTTGAGGAGATGTGGGATGTGTCGGAATCTGAATTTGGGGAGGAGTTCATCATAGGAGAAGTACAAAGTTTGGAAATGGGGATAATGTTTTCCCGCTTCTTTTTTTGTTAGGAGGGAAAAAGTTAAGCTTATTTGATTAATCCAATAAACTTCAATTTTTTAGCTTATTTTGAGTGAGCTTATAGTATAAGTTTATCAAATTACTCCTATAATAAACATTCAAGAAAAATCATGACTTATGAAATATAAGCCTAAACACAAATAAGCTAATAAGCCACATATAAGCTTAAACAAACACCTCCTAATAATAATGTAAGCTCTAGTAGCAGTAGCTATAAGCAATAGTTGTGAGCTTGTACTTTTTTATAAACACGTTTGTAAACTTAGTTGTAGTTGTAATTGTAGTGTATATTTTGTACCAAACGTTAAAAGCGTTTTGAAATAACTAGCAACAAGCGATTAACGTTTTGCACAAAATGCTTGTTTGGAAACGAGCAACTACCATTTCTACTTTTTTTTTAAACGTTTCGAATCAAATGCTACTTCTAGTAGCATTTACGAGCAATAAACATTTTCACATTCTAATTATGTATACAATTATGTTGTCAAATACTTTATCAAAATAAACAGTTATTGCTTTCTGTTAAAGCTATCTTTACCGAACATTATTTCAAGAAGCATGACAATCTCGAAAGAAAGGTGAATAACTGACCATTCTGTTATACTAATAGTTTTGGTGTATATTAGGTTTCTTTTAAATTTGCCTATATTTGAGCGGAAATTTTAGGAAGAAAATTAAAACATGGGAACTCTCTTCCGTGAGAAAGGCAAGTATTGACTCATATTGGTTGGGTTTGCTCTTTCCTAGCATTTTCTTTATCGCTTTTTTACTTTTCTTTTTCAAAAAAACTCGAGAACAACATAACTTTTTAGTTTTCCTTCATTTTTTTTTCTTTTTTCTTCAAGAAAAAACTCAAAAATGCAACGTAAGGTTAAGCTCATAACTTTCAAACTATAGTTCACAAAGATTAGTTAAAAGGCATCCCAATGATAAAGCTCAGGTAAGTTTTTGAATAGTTTTGCTCGAGTAAGTTTTTAAATAACTTTTTTTAGGAGTAAAAGCTCTTTTCACGAATAACTTAATGATCCTTAAGTTATTCAAGTAATCTCATAAGCAAAACACACACTCACATCATTTAAGTTCTTTTATGATAATGTATGTAGTAAAAAGCTATCAAACAACTCTTATTATTGAAGTAAAATTAGTCACACTAGTTAGAAGATAGTAAAAAGGTTATTTGTGAAAATGAAAAAGTTTATAATAGCTAAATGCATTTTGAATGCTATAACAGTGTGTTTGGCAGCAATCATTTATGAGCGTTTTAGAGCAAATATCAACTATTATCATTGTGGTTACATGGATTGTCGACATAAGTAACTCGTTTTACAATGGGTCATGTTTAAATCGTTTTATAACTGGTCATGTTTGAGCCGATATACTCAACTGTCAAAATCATATGTTTATTTATAGTTCTGGTTAAAAATTCATACATTGTCAACATCAAAATACGAAGAAGAAGAAAAAAAAAAGTTACATAAATAAAACAATACTAATACAAAAACAGCCATGAAATTATCTATATCTATCTATTCTATATATCTTATATTATATAAAGCTTAAGTAGCCTTATAAATGTAAAGGGGTCATAATAAATGTCCCAAGAATTGGATTAAGCAAATTTGAGATTGCCTCAAGCAAAATCGAGTCCTTGGATTAAATGTTAGTATGTGTACATTGATTTCAAGTAACTCAAACGTCTCAATTAATAGTGGTTAGTCTTTTTACCTTCCCGTCCATTAGTTACAAATAGTTTATCAACTATATAATGTGTAAAAAATCACACACAACAAACCACAACTTCCTCCACACCGCGTGCACATTGGGCTACAACTTATTATGGTGGTAATGTAAGCATCATATCGTCTTACTTATTTAGCATATTGATTTATATTGTTTTATGTAAATTTCACGTGTGTTTTGTGTGTGTAACAATGTAGGACATAAAGATGGTGTTTAGGAGGTTTGGTAGTAACATCATCTTCTCTAATGGTTTAAGAAATCCTACACATCGTTGTCTTATCAATTAAGTGGAACATACACGAACATTTTCAATTTGATCGAAAATGCAATATANTTTCACGTGTGTTTTGTGTGTGTAACAATGTAGGACATAAAGATGGTGTTTAGGAGGTTTGGTAGTAACATCATCTTCTCTAATGGTTTAAGAAATCCTACACATCGTTGTCTTATCAATTAAGTGGAACATACACGAACATTTTCAATTTGATCGAAAATGCAATATATTGATTAAATGTATTTAAGTTACTAACGATCAACTATATCTAATTGTTTTTTGCAGTGCGTCAAGAAGCATTAAAGAAAGAGATGGAGAAGTCACAAAAATTGTATGAAGAACAAAACATGCAAAAGGCCAATGAACAACAACGACAAAGACAACAACAACAACAACAACAACAACAACAACAACAACAAGAACAACGCCACGGCCACCGGTGGAATGAATACTTAGCATTCATATTAATAGTACATTAGAAATTAAACATGCAATATTTTACTTCATGTAATACCGATAAACGGGCTAATACTTTAATTCGTTAGCAAGTAAGTTTATTGAAAATAATGTGACGAGCATTCAATTTTTAGTCAATAATTATTACTACACTTTTTTGGTGCATTTTAATATTTTTGCTCTTAATGTGGTTTTTTGTCTTGTGGTGTGTTAATGTCACTTTCTTAATTAAACGTCTTGGAAGATTGCGTGACTTCGATATTTGATATGACTATGTAAATTATGTCGATGTTACATATTGAAAATGGTACGTAGTATATAATAAAAATATCTTCACACTATTATCTTAACAATGAGAATTTTCTAAATTGAAGAAGTATATAAAGGAGAAGAAAATTGTGTTTAGTTAAATGCCGGGTCTATTGATTGATTGGAGCGGGTTTATGATTCGGACTTGGGTCATTTGATCTGATTTTTTATTTTACGAGTTATAATTTATACTCTTGAATATACTAATTACTTTAATGTTTTATGTTTTTATAGTTTTGTTAAAAATGAAATTTGTTTTATAGTCCGCTTTTAATAATGTCATTTATTTGAACAACGAAGTCCGTCTTTCACAAAAAATGAGAGTTTCAAACATGAACCGAAAATTAGTCCCGAACATTACAAAAAAAAAACAATTAGATCCAACATGTGTGCATTGCATGGGTCCTGAGGCATTCCAAACATGTGTGCATCGCACAGGGATGAATATAAAAGGTCTCCAACGTTAACGTCATCGCTTCATATTTAAAATAATTTATGTAACTTACACATATTAAAAAATTACATGTGAAGAGACTCTTTTCAATGTAACATCTTGAAAAAAGTTACTTCACATATACTCTTTTGAGTAGTGATAGGCATGCCTAAATCACATGCCTAATTTTATGCCTAACTAGGATCTTGAAACACATGTCAAGATCAATGGTATGTAATGGGAGAGAGAGGTAGTGCAATACATGTGTCACTCATTTAATGGGTTAGGCCAATCTTTAGGCTTATGTTTTAGGCATATTAATCATTTTCCTACTCTTTTAATGTTAATAAACTATTGTTGTATATTTGGCCTCACCATCATACTAACAACCCGACAATTTACTCAATCATTTTCGCATGGGTCCTGAGGCAGCCCAAGTTATTTATGACGAAAATTAGTGGCAAACATAGTTTTAGACTCGACCTCAATTAAAACTGACAGAAATAAAGGGACCAACATTTTTCATGCCATCTAACAAAAGTTGTGGTAACATCACAACTTAGGAACTTATTGACCAACAAAAGTTGTGGTAACATCACAACTTAGGAACTTATTGTCAATAAACTATTTTAAATGTGTGCCATGCTTAAAAAAGGTGTGATACCATCACAATTTAGATATATAATGATGAAAATAAGTGCCGAAGCTTACATGTCAATAAACTATTTTAAATGTGTGTCATACTTAAAAAAGGTGTGATACAATCATAACTTAGATATATAGTGACGAAAATATGTGCCAAAGATTACATATTAGTTTTATATCAAAATATAGGGATGTTACAATTTTGAGAATAAATACAAAATCTAAACTTTATAAATAACTACTAAT
>LBNU01037998.1:32608-45650 GCA_014162995.1 Artemisia annua | reverse complement strand
TGTGATACCATCACAATTTAGATATATAATGATGAAAATAAGTGCCGAAGCTTACATGTCAATAAACTATTTTAAATGTGTGTCATACTTAAAAAAGGTGTGATACAATCATAACTTAGATATATAGTGACGAAAATATGTGCCAAAGATTACATATTAGTTTTATATCAAAATATAGGGATGTTACAATTTTGAGAATAAATACAAAATCTAAACTTTATAAATAACTACTAATGTGTCATAAAAAGTTTAAATATAATGTTACAATCTTGAGAATAAATACAAAATTTAAACTTTATAAATAAATACTATAATGTCATAAAAAGTTTAAATATAAAATTTACCGATCTACTAAGGCCATACTTAAAAAAGTCTAATAACGAAAAAAATTACTGCACATTACACTATGACCAATTAGATAGAGCCCGTGTGCAACGCACGGGTCTGAATTACTCGTATATATAAAGAATGGGTTCCCCTATTGAATGTGAGCATTAATGTCACAAGCTAAGAAACTCAAATATATAGTTAAGCTAATGAATTTAGTACATGCGGAGCTTATTTTGAAGCTTTTAATAGCTTTTAAGGATACATAAACTTCATTCGGTAATATATTTGCTTATTCATTGATTAAGCCCATTAATGTAATTAAAATGAAGTTAATTTAATTAGTCTTTTAGTTTAACAAGTCTTTTCATATTCATAAGTTACACTGAACTTTTAACTAATGAGAAGTATAAATATGTACTATGGTTAGACTTTATAATACAATCATAACCGGGTAAAAATCAAATTAGGGATGTTCCTGAGACAAGGGTTTCCATGAAAACAAAGCACACTTTACTTATCCTTTATAAAGAATAATTTGCTCACGGGATCGAACACTCTTGGCGTACTTGGTATGAACAAACTCTTGCTGATCACCATGGTTACCTCTTTTTATTATAAGCCATCTTATTTCCTGCATGTACTATATATGATCCAATCCACTCTCAAAGTATTAAAGATTGTTTATTTTTTTTCTTGAATAGGGGATCTAAAATACAGGTAATGTTTATATATGTATCACAAATTTGAATTTGCTACATTGTACATACGGTGCTTACTGATTTGCCATTGTCTTATTTGTATTCTTTCTCTAGGTCATTTATGAAAATTTGTGAAGAGAAGCAAAGTGTTACAGTAATAAGAGCAAAGGCATATTAGGATGACGTATGGAGATAAATTATTTGGTTTGGTTTTGTCATGAATAGGTGTCATTGTCTATTTAAGATATCACTAAAGCAGGTTTTCCTTCTCAGAGTTATGTTCTAATTTATCTTCCGCTTTTTCAAAAAAAATTATCACTAAAGGCTTGGTTCATAGATCTCGCATCAAGTTATTTCTTATGAAATAGATCATTGATTGTTCATTTTGATGTTTTATTAATGTATTGATTTACTTTTTTCAAAATAAATATTTGCTATCCGCTTTTTCAAAAAAAGTTATCACTAAAGGCTTGGTTCATAGATCTCGCATCAAGTTATTTCTTATGAAATAGATCATTGATTGTTCATTTTGATGTTTTATTAATGTACTAGCTTATAGACCCGTGGAATCCACGGGATTTTAGAGGTTTTTTTATTAAAAAAAATAAGTACGTGAATAAAGTAAGAAAGAACAACGAACGTAAATGCTATAAAATTTTCTTGTAAATATCTGTGTAATAAACATTCATTGCCTCGTGATCTCCAATATGTTTGTCTTCAGAAGCAAATGCATGCAGTAACCATTCTAACATTTGAACAAAAGGTCCATTACGTGAACACCTAATAAGTTTAAAAAATATGTAAGTAAAAGAAGTTTGGGATTAATTTATAATAGCGTGTGACTGTGAGGCTTCCACAATTTGAAGAACGCTTTTGAGTGACACGACTGGCTGACGCATTTGTTTGGATGTAAAGATGGATGACCATCGGTTTCCTTGCCTTCTAATCTCCGACTTTCTTGAAAGTCCAACCCAATGACACCAAAGGTCTTTTTGACATTAGCTATTTATATAACGAATACGATTATGACTGAATACATATACTGTACCGACAACATGATTAATAAAAGTAGAAAATAGCACGTAGCATTCTACATGCATCAGAATGTCTAGGACAACCCATAAATGGATAGATCCATTCTGATAGGTTCTAGGATGATCTATACATATGCTACTCATTCACATCTTTTGTCAAAATCGATGATTATTACAAGAAATATATCTAGAATACAGGCTTTAAGTTCTCAAGGGTTTGTAAAAATGTTAAAAAGACCAAGAATCTTGTTTGATGGACAAAAAGCAAATATGTTTACTATACGTACGTACAAAACAGATGATGTATAATACATGTATAGGTCCACATGTTCATATACATTTCAACGATTTTTTTTAATCTTGTTTTACTGATATTATGCAAGGTTTACCTTTTCGAACCAGACATGACAAGTTGTAAGGGCAGTTGCCTTGTGCGTGTACAAAAGCTACCAGCTTCAGAATCTGAGTTTTCATGAGTTTCGTACCATTAATCCAGTGTTCGATGAAAGTGCTTATTATGATTATCTCGGAGTTGAAAATTGAATAAAGAAATTTTGTCTGTACATCATACCTGCAAAAGCCAAAAAAAATGCATATGTAAGGCATACTGATTATTTTCAACTATCACATACCTGTTGCTGCATTTTTTGAAACAGAGCTCATAAAGTTTGCGAATAAACAGTTTTAAGCAGGCAGCTTATAATCAATCTCAGCTTGTGCAGCAGAATTTAAACAGTTATTAATCATTTTTTAAGCAGGTTTGTCAACGACGAAAAAAAAAAGTGAAAATTACAAAACGCAAATCAATTATAATGCCAAATATAAGCAGTTAGGAAAACTGTTTGCAACCTTTTCACATTACTGGTGCGAGTAGATTTTCGACTCAATCCATTTAACGAACACCCCTAACTGCAGCAGTAGCAGCAGCGATTTGTGTCAGCGGTATCAGCAATAATCGTCATCATTAGCAGCAGCAAGTCGCGTCATAAGCAAGACGCATCAACATCAGCAATAAGCTTTACTTGTTTGATCTGCATAAATGAGAAGAAAAAGTCAGCAACTTCCATAGGTTTCATTAATGTAGGGAAGATAACAACCGCATCCAATTATTGAAGAAGTAACCGAATTTCTTTTGTAGACATAATAATCTAAAGCTAATTTCATAGGTTTCGTTAGGCACTTTAGGAAAGTTAAGCTAACTTCTTCCTGACGCTAAGTGCTTATTAACTTAACGTATAACGAAATTGATGTAAACACTAATCATCTAATTAAAAATAACATGCCTGGCCGAAATGATGAAGACTGTCAGCATGCTACATGCAACACAGATGATGTTGCATACTCAATATACGTATCACAGGCAAGGCAATTACAGAGCTCCATCTTCATCCTGTTCAGTTTCGCCATCATCCTAACAAATCAAGAAGTGGTTAAGTCTCATGATATCGCAAATCCTTACGAATCAGCAACTTTTAAAATATTATTAACAATTTCAAATACTCACACCTCCTCATTGTTATCAATCGTAGCAATTCGATTCAAGCAGTGAAGTTGCAATAGCTGCCCACCGCGGTTTCAGGTATTCTCCTACGTAGAAAAGCATAAACAAATTGTTAAAGGGATTTAGGCGAAAAGCATTATAGTTATGTACAACGAAGAAAAGACCATACATGCTGCATAAACAGGTCAGAAAGTAAACTACCACAGTTGTGTCATCATCATTTGAAGACTGAAGAACTGAATTACTGGAAATTCATATTGTCGGTATTTTCATTATCCACTTGAGTAGTACCTAACAGTTCCCTGTCAAAATTATAACAGAGTATTTTTTGTTCAGAGTCTGACTGCAAGAATGAGATATCGACGACATGCATATTATTTGATAAGAAAAATAACAGAATCTATATTTGATTACGGCACCTTATATGTATCAAAACACAAACAGAATCTATGAGTTCCTACTTGAGATCTATTTTTTAAACTAAAAATCGACTCGCAGGCCGCAGCATGTCCCTTGTGTAGTGGTGGCAACTTTAACCCATTTACTTACGAATGGGTCAATTAAGGTTGCTCTTTTCAATGGGTCAAATAATAACGATTAGCTAATACTAATGGGTTGGGCTGAAAGTCCCCCCAAAATCTACTATTAGTGCATACAGACATTAATTGTCTATAAGAAATGGAAAAAAAGTGTTTGTGGACCCAAACCAGACCCTCGTGTTTTGTATCAAACTACAAATAACACGTATCAACTCAAGCAAGCAAGTACCCAGCCCAGATGACCCACCACCTCTACTCTGTAGGGGCGCCTACTCATAGCCTAAGACATATAGAGCTTGCTCACACCAACTAATATCTAAAGGGTACGTATATCACTAAATCCTGTGACATGGCAATTGAATCTAGACTCTGCAAATTCTAGAACTCGTAGAAACCTTATATTATCAAACAACTAGTTAAATTCTCGAGTAACAGAAGAGCACCTGGGAACAAGCTTCTTGATATCTTCCTACCGCACAGAGCAGATGGGTTCCAGACAATGACCTATCAGTCTCCACCATATTTGCAGCAACCACCTAAGAAAACATAATAAGACACATAAAATTGAATAATTAGAATGCAAGGAAAAAAAATCGATATCTAAAAGCTGTAAATCAAAATAATTGAATCTCAATTACCTTTACTGCTAGTTCATTTAGGGATCTTGATACTGCAGATGAAAGTGCAACGGCACACAAGGCATTTGGATAGAAGTAAGGGCTTTCTGGAGAAGTTGAAAGCATTAAACTAACGACAGCTTCCAAGCTACCAATTGACACAAGCCTGAACATCACATATATATATATATATTAGAAAGCAAATTGCGTTATAAGTAATGATCATAAGCAATATGACTAATTACTATAAATGAGTTTGGCTCGCGAGTTCACAGTTATACTTACTCATGCACACAGTTCTGAATAACCTCGTCATCGTCTAACCTTTCGTGCCATGGAATACGAATACGCTTGTTAGCACTTTCCCACAACTCTTCTTGCTCAAAAGCCATCAACCTAAGTTCACCGTCACTCTACTGCTGAAAGACAGGCCAGCATTAATGATGCATACTATCTTCTCACCAAATTATTATATATATCTTTATGCTCCCATTCTCAAATAAATGTCTATAAAACTGCCACGTTAGTCTATGTTTATGCTTCTAACACAAAATTAATTTTATGATTTTATTTATCTGAAAAGGTTACAAGAATCATTTCTTAGTGTTTGAATACAAGATCTGATTAGGGCCAAATAGTCAGTTTTATACAGGCTGCAACAAAACTGATTAGATAGAGAAAACTAAAATTACTTATTTACCCATCATGTTTACAAATTTTGGAGAATCTTCCTTAAAACAGAGAAACCCGCATATAGAGTTCTAGACACCCCAAAAAAGAAGTAGCCTGATTACTTGGTCTTTGAATAAAGTGGCGGCTCATTTATTCGAATTATCTGAATAGGGTCAGATAGTCAGTTTATACAGGCTACAGCAAAATTAATAGTTTAAGATAACTAAATTTGCTTACTTATCCATCAAGTTTAACCTATTTTAGCGAATTTTCTCAAAACGCGCATCTAACCCACACAACAATAAGGAATTAACTAATACAAGTAACTTGTTATTAATCAAAGATGTCCGTGAAAACCTAGGTAGTTCTTTCGCAATATGTATTGAATCAGTGGTAGGGCCTGAGAGTATGGTAAATAATAATGATAATGATAATGATAATGATAATGATAGTAATGATAATGATAATGATAATGATAATGATAATGATAATGATAATGATAATGATAATGATAATGATAATGATAATGATAATAATAATAATAATAATAATAATAATAATAATAATAATAATAATAATAATAATAATAATAATAATAATAATAATAATTAAACAAAAAATAAAAAACCAGCAACATAAAGAGATTTTTTTCTATATGTTAACAATAAGTGGACACGACTTTGCATATCACATTGTATGTGGCAGATATGTTTGTGCTCAGATTTTAAAGGAACCAAAAAACATACCACTGTGTTCCTTTTACTTGAGCTAGTTGCTGATTTTCCCTTTGAGGATATCCTACTCAGCAAAGACGCATCATCAGTTTCTGAAGATGATGATTTCTCGGAAACTTTTTGCAAGGACTTGTCAGCCAAATTGTTCATCAAGTGTTTAAGTGCACGAGGCAATTGCAACCGAAAGTATGCCTCCGAGGTTTCACCAAATATTGAAGCTGCAAAAGAGAATCTTGCAGCTGAACCTTTATCGAGTATGGTAGCATATTGTCGAACCCTCTCATCATCAAGTATGGAACCTGATGTAACCATATACAAAAAATAAAAAAATAATAATAAAAAAAATAACTTCAATGATTTTTTTATAAACAGTAGTATACACCAGAATATAAACTTCAAGACATATACCCCGAACCTCACCTTCTCTCTGGTAAGGCTCTAGCACCTTAAGTAGCAATTCTGAGTCACCAATAGTTGGTATATCAATTAAATAACTAGGAAGATCTCCTGAAGATGAGGCACTTTTTGATAACTGAGAATTCCCCTTATTGATGATTGAACTATATATGTGTTGAACCATGAAGGCTTAACACCACATTGCAAGATCAGTCGTAGTGCCTGTCATTAACACACAAAGAGACATGCGGTCATTTTAAAGGAAACAGAAACTGTTGTGAAACTCAACATGAGGTCCATTCCGAGAAAATATGCAAGTCAAAAATACCAAGGCATGTGGCGTCGGAAGTAAAATTGGAGAACATAAAGGAAAAAAGTTGGAAGCCTAAGCATTGCGACAGGAATCACAGGATACTGAATAAAGTAACTCAGCAAGGTCAAAATAACTTTTACACGTACATGTTAACCTCGACAAGTTGAAAGCTGCTATCAGCTCCAGTAAGACACAATATCAATGGATCATTTGTATGAGTTTGCACAGGCGAGCACAAGGGTTCCAGGAAACTGAGGCTGTAGTAGGGAATTAGCTAATGGATCTGGGGAATCCTGCAAATTAAAATAAACGACCTTGAAATTTACTAGTAACTAAGCCATGGGTGAGTTCATTTCAGACCGCCATAGAAGTTGAACCAATTTGGGACCTTGGATAAAAATAAAATGGAATGGAATAATTTTAATCGATTTAAATATATTTTGTAAAATCACATGTGAATGACATTTCACAGATTAAGAATCAAAGAAGGTTATTTTAATCACGTGAATGATTTTAAATATACCCCATGTCCAGGAAAACATTCATTCAGATACACATAACTATATGAAAATATTATAAGTGACAAACAATATAGGATTATTTTGCATCAAAATGAGCACGATAAACCACCTCCAAACTCACCTCAGTTTTGTCTTCACAACCCAATAGAACCAAAAAGAAATTATAGCAGAAAATCCATTTAAATAATTCGGCATCTAGTTTCATTAGTCTGAATGGTTTCAATAAACTCGTAGGTTTTGAAAGTGGGCATCTAGACACCCCGATTTCAGCCCATAGACCCGCCTATTTCAGCCTCCAAACGCACATCCATTTGAGGCTCCAAACTAACCCATTTCATCTTCCAAACCCGCCTTTTTCAGCCCTCAAACCCATGTATTTGAGACCCCATTTCAAAACCCAGACCCAGCGATTTTAACCCCCATTTCAGACCCCAAATAGGGCATATCGAGTCCTCAAATAACAACATAAAGCAAGGCATAAAGTGCATTCATTGAAATAAAATTTCCGAAACACCATAAGAATACAACTCACCTAACAGTGATGTTCCGCACGTCCTCAAAACTGAAGGTTGTTGATCTATAACTCAAGAGGCCTTGTGGTCTGGTGCAATTTTAAACTGAGACATACTTTTCATGGTCTGCAACCTATTTTTTCCCCTGCAAAACGATTACTATTTTATTATAGAATAATAAATTATACACTAACATATTCAACACAAAGAAGGATGGTACCTTGCCCGTGACCGATGCCTTTCTCCCAGCTGCTTGAAACCATTGTACGTCTGAATAACGGCCTGCATCAGCAAAAAACACAACTGTTAACTTTGAAGATACTTAATCTATGTAACAACGTATCATGATCGTAAGTTTGGTGGCCAGACGGTGGTCTAAACCCCGTCACAATTCAAGATTCTACTATACACCAAAAAGAACTGCCTATGTATCACAGTACTCAACTTAAAACTATTAGGTTCACTAACATACGAACAAAACAATAAACATCAATAATAAACTAAACCATACCTTGGTACAATTTTTTTTTTTTTTTTTTTTCATCTTTTTCAGAGTCACAAAAATAGCCGTTTTTTTCCTCATCGATTCTTCATTACCATCCGGAAATTCGGTTCTCAAATTTACATTTCTTCATCAGGCACTTCAAATTCAGAAATTAAAACCCTTAAAAACAATTAGAAAATGAACTATATCCATATCGAATGGATCAGTCAATACCTGTGCAAACGAAGAACAACTAACCGAATCAATATCTTTGTACATTGCAAAGTTCCTGCATTTAAAATTCATCCAACCCTTTTAATCTTTGAAAACAAATTGCAAAATAGGTTAAGAATCAGAAATACAAACAAATAAGCAACCGACATTCATATGCAGAGACGTGTTTACTTGAGTATCCGATAGTAAGTGCAGAAGATATGCATCTGCCAAAGTTCGATTGCCACCAATAGAATAAAAAGTAAGCATATTCTTCATTATGACATAAACAAACAGTTGGTATGCATACATAATCCACCAGACTATTGGCCACATCCCTGCAGTCCGAAGTGGTAAAGAAACCCGAATAAACACAACCATTAAAAACAAACATCACTAATCTTCGTGCTTTCGTTTAAGAATCCATAACTTACATTGAGTCATCGTTCGAACAACGTACTTTTCCGGTGACTCGCATAAAACTCAATCGCAACAACCTCGGAAGACTAAGAATGCGAAAAAAAAAAATGTAGTTAAAAATGTGAAAAAAGTCTATAAATGTTATAAAAGTATATTAAAAAGGGTAAAAGAAATTGGTGAAACTGAAGTGAAGAGTATTTTGTTACCTTTGCTGTGTAGTTAAAAATGTGAAAAAAGTCTATAAATCTATGTATCCATTTTACTCAACTCAGCCAAATTCACCGAGCACGTTAACCGACAACTCTCTCAACCCTACCACAACAAAACGCCTCTCAATCCGAATAGTTCAAACTAAATATGACTCGATTTGCCATCCTAGTAAATACTACATCAAACACTGCTTAAAATGGTATCAAGCACTACTTAAAATGGTATACATATCAAACACTGCTTAAAATGGTTATTAAATATCAACCACTACTTAAAATGGNGATGAAGTAGAGAATAGAATTCAGAGAAATGGAATTGAATGAGAATTTTTAGTGATTTCTTGTGTTTGGTAACAACAGAGAAATTAACCTCAGAAATGGGAAAAAAAACTATTTCTTCTGTTTGGTAGAAACAGAGAAATGAAAAAATATTTTTAACTTTGTTATATTCCTTCATTTATTTACATCCGGGTCCGGTCGCATGCTGTATGTTGAATCTTTAACATGAACCCATTTCCATAATAAAAAAATTCAAATACTCAAAACTAAAAGTTATAGAAAATAACTCCATATTGATAAATACAAATGGGCAACTTAGCTTCAACTACACAAAACTATGCATTACTAGCATTTACATCATAGCATCATCATTAATAAAGTAGCTGCTTCATACAGAAGGAGTTAGCTAAAGTACTAACAAGTAGGCTTATACAAAAAGAGCTAGTTGGAGGAACAAGTATCTTCATACAAAAGAGGGGTTCAAGATATAAAAGCACATATACATCTATGATGCATATTTCCTTGCAACCATTTTTACCATCCTAATTTTTTTCTCCTGGTCATACCCGAAAAGCATTTCAGCCTTTAAAGGGCACTTCCCTATGACATCTGTCGCTTCAAAAGCTTCCTCAAAAGTGATCCTTGGTAAAGCATCAATCTCATTCTGAACTTTCTTCATCAATTCAATCTCATTCTGAAGTTTTATTTCACTATCATTAGCCATTTTACTTAAGTGCAGGTTCATCTCATTCCCCATAGTAGTGATGGTGTTATTGAACATAGTGCATGATTCTGAATACATACGAGATAAATCGTCACTCTTGGATCTTTTGCGTTTATTACTCTTACCATCCGCACCTTTGGGAGAAGGACCAACATGCGCGTCAATATCTTCATCTTCAAGATCAGTTGGTGCAGTCTCTTGTGTTTCACTTACAACCTCATCATCTCCAAGATCAATAGCTCGATACCCATTAGCTCTATCTTTACCAAAGACAGTGGAAAGCTTGTGATAAAGTGGGAATGGTTTATCTCTAAATTTAGTTGCTTCTGGGTGACTCTACAATGTTATAGCAAACACAGTCAATTAATTTGCTTAACAAGATACTATAATAAGATGAAAGAAACCAAATAGGTTGATAGTAAAAAATACCTTTAGATAGCTATCCCATACATCATCAGGGGCAGTAAGAACGCATTTTTCAGGATCCCAACCAAACCCACTTGTGTTTGAACCGAGTACCGTGTCGTGCATAATGCTAAAATTAGTCCTCCATGTCTTCAACCTAGACTTTATATGTGGGTCTGCTTTTAAACCTGAATTAGGAAGACTTATATCCAACAAATTTTGAACCGCCTGATTGTATCCTGGTTTGAAACCATTTTCCGCACCGTATTTTCCAGAAGCGTGCAATACCATTAATGCTTCAATTAGCTTTTGATCTTCTTCTGCTGTCCATGTTCTTTTATTTCTTACTTGAGCTTTAACCGTTCTAGCATCAACCTTACCCGCATCAACCTTACTTGCATCAACATTATTCGTATCAACCATGCCTATGGAATAAAGAAAATAAGACGTTGCAACATAAACAAGAAAATCTGTAGTCTCTATATATGTTTATCATGTACGTCCAATGTGAATATCATGTACGTCAAATGTGAATTATACCAGTTTACGGCTTTACGCTTTACACAACACAATGGAAAATAACAGCCTAAAAATATACAAATACAAGGTTAAAAAGCTATAAAAACTTAGAAAGGTAGATATGGGCCAAGAACAATTGTATTTGTTTAAGGAAATCATTCGTATGATTAACTAAGGACTAAAATCTGTATATTAAATTAAAACTTTGATAAGGACACCATATATCAAACTCCCACTGTATGAAATAATCAAAGCCGCAAACGGAAACAGTCGAATAGATATTCGAGAGTCATAGCAGGTCACTACACAAATCATGAATGCAATCAAGTAAATATGAATGTTCAGATATTACATATTAATGAGGCTTCATGGTTAAATTATCATATGACTAAAAATTACTCCACAACAATATTAAATCCACGAAAATAAAATGGAGGAATTGCATATTCGAATGATTACTCCTAAAGAGATTGGGCATAAACATTTAATGTAGCAACAAAAGTTATAATAAGCAAAATTATGTATTTAACAATTTTTTATAAGCAATATATACAACAATGGAAGCCTTGAATGTATGAATCTAGCAAAATTGAACCATCGTTTCTTGATTATATGGTGAATTAAAAAACGTGCCCTAGGTGTGAAAAGTCTATTAATTGGTGAAAACGTAATCAAACTATGGGTACAAGTGAGAGGGAAGAGCAACAAAGGGGATGAGATGTGTTATTCTTACCGGAGACGAGATCAACAAGGATGATGAAGATGCTGAGATGAGATCTAACCAAATCACCAATGGAAGTTGTGGCTAAGGTTTAGAAAAGTAGTGGTTAGAATTGTGACTATCACGTGCTTCTTTATTTATATCAATTTTTTTGAAGCCCATCCAAATCCTCTATAAAAAAAAGCGGAGAGTTTTTGTGAACAAAAATGATTTCCACTCCAAATGTGATGGAATTCAAAATACAAAGGATGCCAACTCTCGAGATATCTAATATCTCCGCCCTTTTTTATCTTTTGGCTGCCAAACACGAGAATTTGAGACATTTCCATTTCTCTACCCTCAACTCTCTCTACCAAACACACCCTAAGTATAGTGGTTTGATAAGAAGGAAATGTATAAAATTACATATGTTATAAACAATAATGAATATAAAAGTATTATTTAAAAAAGATAAATAAATAATTTAAGAGAAAAGGTAAAAATTTGTGAGTTAATTTCATAAATCGTCCCTATATGGTTTGTCGGATTGAACACTCGCAAGAATTTTTAACCGAGGTTCTGACCTGTATCCAGTTTGGTCCTTTGACAAATATTTACGTTAGTTTGACCATTAAACTAACAGGAAATAACATATATATATATATATATATATAATACCTATATAGTATACTACCTATACCACTACCTATATACTACCTACTATCATATACTATACCCCATATATAATACTATATATATACAACTATACCGTCCACTCACACTATACCCCCCCTTATACTCTACTACTCTATATATTAACTATAATATAATAATAACTATATAGATACTACTATATATACCTATATATTATATAACTATACTTACTACTAAACTATAATACTATATATACTACTATATTAACCTACTACTACCCTATATATGTATATTTCCTGTTAGTTTAACGGTCAAACTAACCGTAAATATTTGTCCAAAGACCAAACTGGATACCAAGGCTCCAACCATATAAGATACGATTATGAAATCTAAAACTCACAAATTTATACCTTCTCTTAAGATTATTTATTTATCTGTTTTAAATAATACATATTCATATTCATTATTGGTTAATTCAAACATAGTAATTTTAGCTCCAAATACATTTCTTGCATCCCCTAAAATCCAAAAAAATCTCTCCAATTTATTGTCAAATTACCTAAACCAA
>LBNU01037998.1:8538-32266 GCA_014162995.1 Artemisia annua | reverse complement strand
TATATGTATATATATATATATATATATATATATATATATATATATATATATATATATATATATATATATACTCTTAAAAGTAAGGTCCCTGTGGTTTTTAGGATATAACGAATTTCGTCCCTATTGTTTTTCTTAAAAAAAAAAATCCGAATTTTTTAAAACTTTTTTCACAAAAGTTTTAAAACTTTTTTTGGCAGATTTCTTTTTCTAATTTTTAAAATCTTTTGAATACTTTTTGACGGAGTTTTTTTTTTGTATAATTTTTCGACAAAAAAAAATTCTACTATGAAAGTTTTTTTAGCAATGTTTTTTTAAATTAACTTTTTTTCACAGTTTTTTTTATTAAATTTTTTGAATACTTTTTAATGGACTTTTTTTTTTTTAATTTCTTGACAAATAAAATAAAATAAAAAAATATTTGTTAAATTTCTGTCAAAAAAATTTAGCCATTTTTTAATTTCTTGACAAATAAAATAAAATAAAAAAATATTTGTTAAATTTCTGTCAAAAAAATTTAACCATTTTTTTTTGGCATATATATTTTTTTAAAAATTTTTGGCAAAAAAAGTTGACATTTATATAAATTAAAAAAAATGATTTTTTTTTTAATATTTTTCGCAGAATAAAAAAATTTTCTCAAAATTTGTTATTAAAAAAAATAATAAAAAAAAATAAAAAAATAAAAAAAATAAAAATCTTGTAAAAAGCAGAAAAAAAATTAAAAAATAATATCTATGATATCCAACAAACCATAGGAACAGTTTACAAAACACATTTAAAGGTATTTATGTCATTTCTGTCCCACTTGACGGTCAACAGACAGAGCTAGTGGTCAAGGGACCAAACCCGATACGGGTCAAAACAATAAGGAGATGATCCATTAAAAATTATTGTGATGGATCAATTCCGTTAAACCGTCAAACCATAGGGACAATTTATGAAATTATTATATATACTAAACCCCAATTTATGAAAGCCCATTATACCACTGTTTGAAACACTGTTTAACACTATTCATTAATTTTCGTCCGTTCCCGTTCCGTTCTTCCCCCTTGATATTTCCCCCCCTCCAACTACACAACCCTAGACCCTTCCTCCCCATTCATTCTTCCTCATTCATATATGCTAAATGTCACCCCCTTTCTCTTGAAGCTTCTCACATCTAATAAATCCAACCTCCCCTCCATCATGGTCTTGAATCTTCTTCCCACCAAAGCACTAAAAAAATAATAATAATAAATAAAAATAAAAATAAATAAATAAGGAAACCCTTTGGTTAAAACTGCAATCTCTTGATTCTTTTTTACGCAAATGAATATATGCTTTGATGAACCTCACAAAAACGCCGGCGTGTCTTTCCGTTTTTCGGCGAGCCTTGCACCGTCGTCTTCATTCCAGACATCAATAGTAAGTCTAATCATATGTTTTTTTTACGTTTTAATGAATATGAGTGCTCAAACACTCATCATTTTTGGTCAAATCTGAAATGCAAAACACGTGAAAACACTCAAAAACGCATCAAAATGCAGAAAATATACAAGGATCGTGTTTTATATGTCTCAAATGCAAAATGTTTAAAAACAAATGAAAAATGAGCAAAGTTTGCAGATTTGGCAGTTTCAGTCCCCCAACTTTCAAAGATTGGCAAAAATAGTCCCTGGAGTTTAAAAATGTGGAGTTTTATCATTCAAGGTCCCTGAAATGTTTTAGGTTGTCAAAATTGGTTTGATAAGAAGGAAATGTATAAAATTACATATGTTATAAACAATAATGAATATAAATGTATTATTTAAAAAAGATAAATAAATAATTTAAGAGAAAAGGTATAAATTTGTGAGTTAATTTCATAAATCGTTCCTATATGGTTGACCTGTATCCAGTTTGGTCCTTTGACAAATATTTACGTTAGTTTGACCGTTAAACTAACAGGAAATAACACACACATATATATATATATATATATATATATATATATATATATATATATATATATANAAAAAAGTTGACATTTATATAAATTAAAAAAAATGATTTTTTTTTTAATATTTTTCGCAGAATAAAAAAATTTCCTCAAAATTTGTTATTAAAAAAAATAATTAAAAAAAATAAAAAAATAAAAAAAATAAAAATCTTGTAAAAAGCAGAAAAAAAATTAAAAAATAATATCTATGATATCCAACAAACCATAGGAACAGTTTACAAAACACATTTAAAGGTATTTATGTCATTTCTGTCCCACTTGACGGTCAACAGACAGAGCTAGTGGTCAAGGGACCAAACCCGATACGGGTCAAAACAATAAGGAGATGATCCATTAAAAATTATTGTGATGGATCAATTCCGTTAAACCGTCAAACCATAGGGACAATTTATGAAATTATTATATATACTAAACCCCAATTTATGAAAGCCCATTATACCACTGTTTGAAACACTGTTTAACACTATTCATTAATTTTCGTCCGTTCCCGTTCCGTTCTTCCCCCTTGATATTTCCCCCCCTCCAACTACACAACCCTAGACCCTTCCTCCCCATTCATTCTTCCTCATTCATATATGCTAAATGTCACCCCCTTTCTCTTGAAGCTTCTCACATCTAATAAATCCAACCTCCCCTCCATCATGGTCTTGAATCTTCTTCCCACCAAAGCACTAAAAATAATAATAATAATAAATAAAAATTACAGAGCTCCATCTTCATCCTGTTCAGTTTCGCCATCATCCTAACAAATCAAGAAGTGGTTAAGTCTCATGATATCGCAAATCCTTACGAATCAGCAACTTTTAAAATATTATTAACAATTTCAAATACTCACACTTCCTCATTGTTATCAATCGTAGCAATTCGATTCAAGCAGTGAAGTTGCAATAGCTGCCCACCGCGGTTTCAGGTATTCTCCTACGTAGAAAAGCATAAACAAATTGTTAAAGGGATTTAGGCGAAAAGCATTATAGTTATGTACAACGAAGAAAAGACCATACATGCTGCATAAACAGGTCAGAAAGTAAACTACCACAGTTGTGTCATCATCATTTGAAGACTGAAGAACTGAATTACTGGAAATTCATATTGTCGGTATTTTCATTATCCACTTGAGTAGTACGTAACAGTTCCCTGTCAAAATTATAACAGAGTATTGTTTGTTCAGAGTCTGACTGCAAGAATGAGATATCGACGACATGCATATTATTTGACACAACATTTATTCCAAACAAATACAACACATGTCGGCAAAAAAACATACGACGATCTCACAACGACAAGCCCCGGTCAAACATTGTTCGTAAATGATTATCACAAAAAATTATCGAAAATTCCCCCTGCAACGCAGCGGGCGCCTTCCCACTTGTTAATATATATAGTAAATGGCATCAAATACGTTGTCGTTCCACTATTCCAGACGCATGGGCCATTCTCTTTTTTTGGGCTGTCTCATACACCATGGTCCAAGGGTTAGTTTAGTATTATAACATTATTGGACTACTTGCTACTAATTTGTAATACGGTAATCCACCTATGTAACCTAATAATAATCAAACAAACTTAAGCCCAATAAATGGCACATATATTAACTAAGAAAAATACATAAGCAAAAAACTACAATTACTATTGTCTAAATACTATAGGAGGGGAAATTGGGTTCCGTGCCGTATAAAATATTAGACAAACATTAAAATAGTACATTAAAATACTACTCCAATAAACACTATTCTCTATGTATGGATGTCTCGAGCGAAGAGCAGCCAAGGGAAGAAATAATTAGTTTCTAATAATATTACGAGTAGCAAAAAAAATAGTTAAGTTACAAAACATACCCTGAACTTTTTAATATTTACAACTTTCTTATATAACAAATTTTATTTGTCAAATATCTAAAAGACACCTAGCGGTTTATTGAATAAAAAATATACTGACAGAAAGACTTCTCGATAACGAACAAAATAAGCTTGACACAACATTTATTCCAAACAAATACAACACATGTCGGCAAAAAAACATACGACGATCTCACAACGACAAGCCCCGGTCAAACATTGTTCGTAAATGATTATCACAAAAATTTATCGAAAATTCCCCCTGCAACGCAGTGGGCGCCTTCCCACTTGTTAATATATATATAGTACATGGCATCAAATACGTTGTCGTTCCACTATTCCAGACGCATGGGCCATTCTCTTTTTTTGGGCTGTCTCATACACCATGGTCCAAGGGTTAGTTTAGTATTATAACATTATTGGACTACTTGCTACTAATTTGTAATACGGTAATCCACCTATGTAACCTAATAATAATCAAACAAACTTAAGCCCAATAAATGGCACATATATTAACTAAGAAAAATACATAAGCAAAAAACTACAATTACTATTGTAAAAAAATAAAAAATAAATAAATAAAATAATTATAATCTTAAGAGTCATTAGCCTGTTATCCCCGGTGTACCTTTGATCCGTTGAGCGAAAGCCCTTCCACACGGGACACCAAGATCACTTTATAATACTCTATTAATTAGGATTGACTAAAGTGTCATTACCCCAGTCTAAAAAAATTAAAAAACCCCTTTCAATTTCAATGGTAGCTACGACAACGTACAAAAAATGACAAATACTCATAGCTTATTAAAATTTCGCAATACATAACAAACGACTCTCTCGATTTCGCATTTCACTATATATATATATATATATATATATATATATATATATATATATATATATATATATATATATATATATATATATATATATATATATATATATCCAAAAATGGTATAAAACATTAGCATATATATTGTACGTAAACACAATAAAAAATGTTAACAGAAACTACGATGCCTGGACGCAACGCGGCCCTCCGACGCCTTTCTCGTTATACTCAATTTACAAAAATATATTGTTATTTAGGGTGCGTTTGGTATCTTGTAATCGGAATGGAGGAATGAATATCATTCCGATTCAAAGTGTTTGGTATCCCGGAAGGACTATCAAAAGTAGAAATGATATACAAATTTTTTCCATACTTGATAGACACCAAAAGGGTAGTATATGATTGTTTCATTCCTGGGCCCACCACTTCCCCTCACATAATTTATACTATTTTTATCTAATTATCATACCAAACAACATTTATGAGATTGATACCTCAACTTATAGTCATTCCTATTCCACCCCTTTATCAAATCCATACCGATTATCATTCTGGACAACAAACCAAACGACACCTTAAGTTAACATTGCATAACTAAGTGAATCTATCACATAAAAAGACTTAAATGCCCTTTGTCTTCTTCGACAACCACTGCCACCACCACCTCCTACCGCCAATACCACAACCACCTTCACCACTTTCGGCCGCCGACACAAGTATATTATCTAAAGAAAAAGAATAACCGAAACCATAAACAAATTACCTCACGAGCAAAAGACAAACCACCCTATGGAACAGAAAAGGGGATTTACAAAGAACTAGCTAAAAAGGTATTATGAAATATTCATGGCCGGATATCAACATGTGCAGGATGCTCAAAATGATGCAATGTTTTGCTCAATTGCCATTTGTTCATATTGGAGATTTAGGAAATATTACTGCTTTATCCCGCTACATTTTGGTGATAGTTATCTATTTTATTATGCGATACTGGAATTAATGTGATTTCTGCACATGCTTCTATACCTAGAAATGCTAAAGGGTATTTTCTTTGATGTGAAGAAGAAATTTGATACAGCAATTAGGACTCTCTGAAAAGAAAAAATCACAATTGATCCTAAAGATCCTGCAGCTGTTGCTCAGTATGCGAAGGTCATGAAGACCGTGAGGGAAAAGTAAGCTATCATATTTATACTGCCGTTACGCTTTCATATCTTTATATATTCTCTCTTCTGACTGAACTGAGAAATCATCACTTGCTTAGTGGTTAGTGGCTGTAAACTAGCATATATTAGGAGAGTTGACGTTAGCAGGAATCTAGTATATGAACAAAAAGTTTAGCTGTATAGACTTGATTGTATTGGGGTAGGATTTTGTACCTTTTAAATTGCATAATTTAAAGTTTGAACCGGAAGAAATGTAATTTTATGGAATTATCTCCCTTTTTCTTTTCAATGACTCAACATGCATCATTGAGCACTTCGGTAGTCTTGACTTCACATTATTTTGTTAGTAATTATTTTGGCATCTTTTTCATTATGAGTATGTGTGTGCCTCTCATTATGTGACGGTTAACATTATTGATGCATGGTTTTGTGACCTTAAAACAGGTTTTACCTCTCGAGGGATCTCAAGAGGCTTACAACCCCACCAGGCAGTGTACCTGACCGATGTAGTATAGGATAGTGGCAAGTACGGGGGATTGATCGTTCTCTCACAGGGAATAGTGTTCGTTAGGATAGAAAGGCTAATCTAATAGGTCTAAAGGTGGAGGGAAGATTCTTTTTGTATTTTTATATTTTTATGAAAGCAATTAAAATCTCGGGTTTTGGAAGAAGGGCGGAATTAGTTGCTAGTCAACTAACCCAAATTTACTACTTTTGCAAATTAAAATAAAATAAATATCTAAACTATTGTGGTTGTGAAAACAATATGGAGAAAGTTGTGTTTACTTAGATTTCATTACTCCCTAACTATCTTTTACCGATTAATTGATATATGTGTTACTTGTGTGGATGAAGGGTGTATTCCTAATAACTCATGGAGTGGCATACATATCTCTCCAATTCTATGAGCTCTTATCTCGCCCTATGCCATGCACGGCACAACCATAGGGGTTGTAAACAGTGGCTCATGCGTTAAATACTACCTTAATAGCCTAGTATGCCTCGACTACATGTTTCCCAAGACGTTCAAGCACGTTACCATAAAGGAGGTTGGCCAGTTTTCTTGAGCCTAACATCGATGAAACAATCATCCCAACAAACAACAACACACATCAATCAACCAATAATCAATAGTTAGGTTTCATTAGATCTAAGCAAACACTAGAGAATTAAGCTACTCATGTTAATCAAAAGACAAGCAAGATAGATAGACAACCAACACATAGACATATTGACTGAATTAAAGTGAAGACTTATCTTGATTAAGCACTAGGATTCCAAGGGTTGGAAACCCTTAAAGTCACAGAAAATTCGTCTTTAGGGTTTGCCCTAAAAGTTCTCCACAAAGTTCCACCCTAATGAATGAAAATTTGAAAAATATATATAGAAAAATAGGTTCGGACAGCGTCAGGTTATAGGCTCTGACGTCGTCACCTCGCCGACATTAGGGTTCTCGGATGGCCTAGATCCATTTGGGACGTGGTCAGCTTGTAAACCTTTCTGGGCCCTCTCTCTTTAACTTAACACCAGACGGCCTACACTTTTTAATGCCTGACGCCGTCAGGTGTTATTTCTTCAAAACTTTCTGGCCTGTCGTTTGATAATTGAATTTCACTCTTTTGTCATCCTTGCTGACGGCGTCACCTTGTGACTCCTGACGCCGTCAGGTTGTAATTCCTGCTTTCTTGAGACTTTGTCGTTTTCTTCACTTTTATGCTCCAAAAACGTCCAAATATGCATGTTTTCCAGAATTCCTCTCAAAAGTACCTAAAATGACAAAAGGAACGATTTCGGGCAATATTTGATCACATTTATACGAATTAGGGCTTAAATGACCCCTAAAAGCGTAACACTTTTCGTCTCATCAATACCCGTACACTTGAGATTTGCTTATCCTCAAGCAAATGAGCTTTTATTCCAATCAAAATATGAATTAGGGGTCATTTAACACGAATATAAAAGTAATTACAACAAATAGTCATTAGACCCTAATCATAATAAGCACGGAAATCATACACTAGCACCTCACAAATAGTGTTTGGATTCTCACATCTCTCAAACGTCATAAAGTTTTATATCTCATAAGTGGAAACGGAAAATAACACTCACTACCTGTCATAGCAAATAGATTACCATAGGCTTGGGAAAGGATCAATTAGTCCTCCACTAGGCGTAAGCACCTAAGATAAACTATCAAAGAGGGCTTTATAAAGGGTTGTAACGTAAGGTGTAGGGATATATGATAACACGGTTTGGTTGGAATAAGGGGTATTTAGTGGTGGCAAGCTAATTATCATGATCAAATACATGCACTCTACATCGTTGCTTAAGTCAAGACTCGACTCGATCTTAGTCTAAAAATGAAATAACAAAGAACTAAAAAGGAATATAAAAGGAAACGGGATGGTAGTCCGTATGTTTTTCTTCTTCTTTTTCATATTTTTTTTGTATTTTTCTTGATTTTTCGTCTTTTTTTTTCATACACTCTTGCCCTACCATCCAAAATAATACATCATAGGGGAGTTGCATTCCCCTTACACTTGAATCTTTACATAACTTTACAATCACTATTCTAATGACTCGAATTAGAATAATCGAAAAACTTGGAGTACTTTAAATTATTTAGCACTTATGGGGGTAATAATGTTGCTCTTCCCCATTACTTAATCACGCTAGTACTTTACCCATGAGTCCCAATCGTCCCAAAACAATATGTACAAGGATATGACTTAACTTAGCAACCATGTAATTGACCGGATAATTAACTAAGGGTTTAACAAATGTTTTCACAATAATGCACCAAAGGTAGATGCATACAAGGTAGGCTAAGGCGATTTAGGTGTACATTTAGTGGGGTGTAACAAATTCTCACTTTGACTAAGATGCTCAAAGGTCCAAACGAAAGGATAGGCTCGGAGGGGTGTACTAGGGGTATCGTGTACCAAAAGTGGATACAACGCAAAGGGTGTGGGAGAATTACTTGACCAATGAAGCCAACGTAATTATAACAAAAGCACGGGTGTAAAACAATGGGTTAATCCTAATGCCTCTTATCATGTAGTAAATCTTAACTACACGAATGTAGTCTCTCTTGTGGATTTGAGATGGTCCTAACGCAAGTTCTAGAATCTAAATACTACCGGTACTCACATCATAGCACCAAAGATGGGTGTTTTTCCTACCAATTCTAGGGGCGAACCTCACATATTTGGGGTGGAAAAAAAATTTTAGTGGTACGGTTTTGTGCTAGTCATACAATTTCCTATCCATGAGAAGGTCATTAAGATCAAGGTTTCACTTCTAAATATTGTAAAAAAATTTAAATTGGCGCTTAAATTGCCCTAACAAACATTTCTCTTGGTTTTATTACAAATTTACTATCAAACAAAGCAAAAAATCAAGCATAGGTGTATTCTCAACGGGATTTCATTTACCCCCCCTTACACTTAAACCGAACATTGTCCCCAATGTTCAAATAGAAGACGTAAAAGTAAATAAGATGAAAGAATGAAATCAAATACTCCCCTGAATCGTTTGTTGTGGATAGTGAAGTACATGGTTAGATCTTCTTCCAAGATAGACGAACGTTCAAAGCTTCCCTTCCAAAATAATAAACGTCTTCTTGTCCAAAATAACCTGTTAACCTGAAAAAGATAAAGGCTAACCTCGCGTAAAATCGGCGGTATAATCTATATAATAGGATATAATGCTTGTGGAATGAATATATTGCAGGATTCCTGGAGATTATAAGTTAAAGAATTGACAAAACTTTTTAGTTTTCCGGAAAATACAAAACTTTCAAAAATTGCAGAAAATTTTAACCTGACGCCGTCAGGTGTTAACCCTGACGCCGTCAGAATGATCTGACAGAATTCTCATGTTAAGCTTCCGGGAAAAATTCTGGAAAAACTAGATCATACTTCCTGGAATTCCTGCAAAAATTCATTGTGACTCGATACAAGCATTTGACTCAAACTAGTACTAATATGTAAGCTAATTTCATTGTTATGATTCATGTTCATTCGTTCTATATTAACCGATTTAGATTTCCCTTACACTTAGCTTTTGCAAAATACCTTCATATGTAGTTAAGACGAAGTTAAAAACAAAATAAAGCATTTTCACAATTTAGTTTGAAGCATGAATCAATAACAAGAAATATTACTTACATACGGAAACAAATAATCACACAAAAACAAACAAAACATGGGTTGCCTCCCAAGTAGGGCTTTTCTTTATTTACGAGTCTTGTAGCTAGACTCAAAGTCACCCTATCCGACATAGGTGAGCTCCGCATCGAGGATATCCTTAGGGTTGATTTTGGTTGGAAGTTTCCTATCGGTGCGTTTAGTGAAGTATGACCTCTCAAAATTCTCTCCATCCGGGTCATATAAAGTTATCTTAATGTGCCACGATCCATCTCCTTCCTTAGGTGGCTTCTTCCAATCCCATTTGTGTTTATCACCTTCGCTTTTCCATTTATTCATGGCTAGGTTGATTGGCAAAACTCCTAGGAAGTCGGTCATCTTTCTAAAAACTAGGGGATCTTCAAAGGGATCTAGTTCGGTGTCCCTAGCTAAAAGTTGTTCTACCGTTTGTGTTCGGTTTACAAATTCTTCTTCTAGGTAGAATGGGCGTTGGGGTCCTATTAAGTCTCCATCTATCCATGGTCCGTATCTATAGGTCTTCCTATCGGGGGGTTCCTCGATGGTGTCATAGGCATGTTTCTTAACATCATAGACCGACCACGTTTCTCCTTCTCCTACCGTAATCTTAGACTTCTTACAATCAATCTTAGCACTAGCGGTGGCTAAAAATCCTCTTCCTATCAACAAAGGGCATGTGGGCTCACTAACCATATCGAGAACATGGAAGTCGGCTAGAATCGTCAATTTCCCTATGTGAACTATCACATCCTTCACTACTCCTACCGGGTATGCTACACTTCCGTCCGCTAAGCCTATTATCACTTCGGTTTCTTCTAGTTTCCCTAGTTTGAGGGTGGTGTAGAGAGGTAGTGGGAGTAAGTTGAGGCTAGACCCAAGATCGGCCAATGTGCCATATACCTCCGAATTACCTATCTTACACGGTAGGACGAATAGACCCGGATCAACTAACTTCTTAGGTAGTTTGTTTCGAACGAAGGCGGTCCCTTTTTCTCCTAATTTGAGCTTCTCTTCATATTTTTCTAATAGGGCGCTATAGTAAGGGGCTCGTTCCAACACATCAATAACCGGACGTTCAAGGTGTAATTCCTTGAATTCTTCGTCAAGGTCTTTTGTGGGGTGTGTTTCAACTATGCTATCGACCGACTTGGTGTTGGATGTTTTAGTCTCGTGGTCTTTTTGGGGGATTTGAGTTTGTTTGAAACACTTGCTCATGGCGTTGACCGAATAGTATTGTGGACAAGAACTAGGAGACGAAACCGAGGAAATGGAGTTAACGCTTAGTTTCGGGTTCTTGACCGTGTCGCTTGGGAGGGCTCCCATCTCTCGGTCATTGAAAATCTTCAACAAGGAATCGATTTTATCGGTCATCTCGCTTTGTTTTTGTTTGAACTCGGATTCAAACTTGGATATACGAGCTTCTTGAGATGCCATAAATTTCGACATCAATCCTTCAAAATTATTGGTACTACCATAGTTGTTGGAAGGATTGTTGTTGAAGGTGCGGTTTGAGGAGTTACCGTTGGGTTGAAACCGGTTAGGTGGGTTGGAAGAATTGTTTTGGGGTGCATTTTGGTTTGACTTCCACCTAAGGTTGGGGTGATTTTTCCATGAGGGGTTGTATGAATCTCCATAAGGGTTTGGCTCGGGTTTGAAAGTGTACCACTTATCTCCCGCTCCGTCGGTACGCGTGGATGCATAGTCCGCAAAAGCTTGTTCGGGGAGTTCCATGCAATCACGAGTGTCGTGGGGACCACTACATAATTCGCACGAAGAAGTGATTTTGTTCACTTGGCTTGAAGGTTTAGGAGCTTCGTAAGATTTCATGAGAAACTTGACTTGGTCTTCAAGTTCTATGATCTTACGGTCGGAAGTGCTTGAATTATTGGAAGGCAAGGATATTGCCTTGACCGTTTTTTTCAAATCACGGGGATCATTCCAACTTTCGTTGTCATATAGAGCAAGGTCTTCTAGGAGATCCCATGATTGTTCCGCACTTAGATCACGTAGCTTACCACCGACCGCTTGGTCAATGGTTTGCCTCGTGTGGAGATTGATATGGTCATAGAAGATTTGGACTTGGAGCCAAAGGTCTATGCCATGATGAGGGACTTTTTGGAGTAAGTCCTTGAATCGAGTCCATGCCTCGTAGAGGGTTTCGCCTTGACGTTGTTGGAACGCCAAGATATCATTCCTTAGCTTGGTAGTTCTCCCCGGTGGGAAAAATTGAGCAAGGAAACGAGTTGTGCGATCGTCCCAAGAGGTGATGGATCCTGCGGGAAGTCACTCAAGCCATTAACTAGCTTGGTCCCGTAGAGAGAATTGGAAGAGACGCAATCGGGTCGTCTCTCGAGTTGCAACATCAAGGTCTATGGAGTCTACGATTTTGAGGAAGTCCTTAAGATGTTGATTTGGAACTTCGGAACGAAGTCCATGGAATGCGCATCCGCTTTGCACCAACCGGATGGTGTCGGATCGCAAGGGAGTGACATTGGCTCCTTGAGTGAGCTTAATGGTGTTTCGATAGCCAAGGTGGCTAGGTTGGGAATACTCTCCTAAGGTGCGGGGTCTAGGAGGTTGGTTTGGTTGTGGTGAGTGGTTTGGTTGAATTGGGTTGTTGGGATTAAGGATGTTACCACCTTCCATGATGACGGATGACAAAGATTACGAACAAAAGCACGAAGAAAAAGATAGACTAAAGAAAATCTTAGAAAAATAAAATAAAAATCTCCCTAGAAAGGATTCTAGTGAGTAGACCTAAAGAAATAAAAATTCTACCTAAACAATAACTATTCCCCGGCAGCGGCGCCAAAAACTTGATGCGTGGTTTTGTGACCTTACAACAGGTTTTACCTCTCGAGGGATCTCAAGAGGCTTACAACCCCACCAGGCAGTGTACCTGACCGATGTAGTATAGGATAGTGGCAAGTACGGGGGATTGATCGTTCTCTCACAGGGAATAGTGTTCGTTAGGATAGAAAGGCTAATCTAATAGGTCTAAAGGTGGAGGGAAGATTCTTTTTGTATTTTTATATTTTTATGAAAGCAATTAAAATCTCGGGTTTTGGAAGAAGGGCGGAATTAGTTGCTAGTCAACTAACCCAAATTTACTACGTTTGCAAATTAAAATAAAATAAATATCTAAACTATTGTGGTTGTGAAAACAATATGGAGAAAATTGTGTTTACTTAGATTTCATTACTCCCTAACTATCTTTTACCGGTTAATTGATATGTGTGTTACTTGTGTGGATGAAGGGTGTATTCCTAATAACTCATGGAGTGGCATACATATCTCTCCAATTCTATGAGCTCTTATCTCGCCCTATGCCATGCACGGCACAACCATAGGGGTTGTAAACAGTGGCTCATGCGTTAAATACTACCTTAATAGCCTAGTATGCCTCGACTACATGTTTCCCAAGACGTTCAAGCACGTTACCATAAAGGAGGTTGGCCAGTTTTCTTGAGCCTAACATCGATGAAACAATCATCCCAACAAACAACAACACACACCAATTAACCAATAATTAATAGTTAGGTTTCATTAGATCTAAGCAAACACTAGAGAATTTAGCTACTCATGTTAATTGAAAGACAAGCAAGATAGATAGACAACCAACACATAGACATATTGACTGAATTAAAGTGAAGAATTATCTTGATTAAGCACTAGGATTCCAAGGGTTGGAAACCCTTAAAGTCACATAAAATTCGTCTTTAGGGTTTGCCCTAAAAGTTCTCCACAAAGTTCCACCCTAATGAATGAAAATTTGAAAAATATATATAGAAAAATAGGTTCGGACAGCGTCAGGTTATAGGCTCTGACACCGTCACCTCGCCGACATTAGGGTTCTCGGATGGCCTAGATCCATTTGGGACGTGGTCAGCTTGTAAATCTTTCTGGGCCCTCTCTCTTTAACTTAACACCAGACGGCCTACACTTTTTAATGCCTGACGCCGTTAGGTGTTATTTCTTCAAAACTTTCTGGCCTGTCGTTTGATAATTGAATTTCACTCTTTTGTCATCCTTGCTGACGGCGTCACCTTGTGACTCCTGACGCCTTTAGGTTGTAATTCCTGCTTTCTTGAGACTTTGTCGTTTTCTTCACTTTTATGCTCCAAAAACGTCCAAATATGCATGTTTTCCAGAATTCCTCTCAAAAGTACCTAAAATGATAAAAGGAACGATTTAGGGCAATATTTGATCACATTTATACGAATTAGGGCTTAAATGACCCCCTAAAAGCGTAACACTTTTCGTCTCATCAATTATCAATCTCAATGTCCTTCACATCCAAGTTATAATTTTTAAATTGTGTGCCATTCCACAGGGCAGATCTGTTCTCAGAGTCTCAAAGGATCCCATACACCATTAAGACACGTACCGAGGGAATCCAGGATGCGCGATCTTATCTGATTTCCTTGAAGGAGAATAGGAGATACGTCTTAAGTATGTACTATTTTTTTTTACTATCTAGTGAATTGCAGTCCTACTTGCTATCGAGTGTTACTTTCATATGCATATTGTGGTTAGAGCTGTATTTCGATCTTATTATCTTTGTGTGGCACGTAAACTCTATTTTCAGGAGAGGACTTGCTGACGAATTGGGTGCAGAGGGTCTGATGATGGATGCACTTGAGAAGGTTGAGAAAGAACTTAAAGGGATGGCCCTCCTGATGGCAGAGTTTGACAAAGTGAATCAAAAGTAAGCCTTTTTTCTGTTTAGATGGCTTTTTCTTGTTGCTATCTGTTTCGTATCATATAATCCGCTTCTGAATTCACATGTTTAAATTAGTATATTCAGAATTCAAACTTTGACAAGCTTAATGATACAACTCCTAAATTGATAACTTCTGTAAATGGTTTACGATGATTAATGACTTGTTCGGGGTCATATTTTACATAAGATAGTTACGGGTCATATATAAACTGTAACTTAATAATGTGATGTTTCCCTATCATATTCTAGGCTTGGTATTTGGAAACAAGACTTGTCAAAGTATGAAGAACAACTGGAGCTAAAAGTTGCAAAAGCACAACTTGAAGAGCTGAAGAAAGATGCTCATGAAGCAATGGATACACAGAAGAAAAGGTATATCTTGTACTCCCTTTGACCCATACGAAATTTTACTCTCTCTGTTTGGTAAAATTTACAACATGTGAGCGGGCTGTTGGATGATCAACCAGATGTCTTTAAAACCATTCTTTATAAAAATGAAATTTGGGATCTTGTGGACCCAAGGCTAAAACGTACCGAGAATAGAATGTTGAAGTTTTCATTACGAGTTTTTTTTAAAAAAAATTAGGTAGTTTTAATGTGCTCTCATCATGTGCAATATCTGCAGGGAAGAGTACAAGGCCAAGGAAATGGTTGATGTGAAGTCCTTGGATATTCGAAACTTTATTTGAATCAGTTAACTTGGTGGTAAAGTTTAGGAGGTCATGGGTTTAAAACCGCATGCCTTTACCATCTTTATAGAAATAAAAATTTCGCTTTCAGGATCTGTTCTTTGTATTTTTTAGGCTGATGTAATGTACTGGTTCTGTTTAAGATCGAGACCTTTGTAGAAGAGCCATTGGCTCAAGAATAAATATATTTCCAATTGCATTTTGGACCTTTCTACTTGCCAAATTGCATGAGAGGTTTGTAAAAGCTGTGATACTACCGGTTTTGTATGTACAATGTTATCACCAGAGCATAATTCTTGCTCCCCAAATTTGTTAGATACGTCTTTATATTTCAATGATTTTGTGAAAAATCTGGATTTTGTGTACTTCTAATAATACCTTGCAGGAAATGTGTAAAACATAAAAACGCTTATCCTGAAGTCATTTTGCAAGTATTAATAATCGGCTATCTTGTTATTTGTTGGGATGTAAGAACTGTACCATATTAAGTTTCATTCTGAGTCGGCCAATATATGGTGTATATCATAACTGTATCCATACACAGAATAGCCATGGTTGTCGCTTAAGTTTTTATCTTAGTAGGTCCTCTTAACTTGATCTGATGGAAAGTGTTTATTTGGTGTACCTGATGGAAAGTGTTTATTTGGTGTACCAACATCTCGTTGCAGGTTAGTAATATACATAAAAGTACATGTTTCTCATCAGCAAAAACTGATAGAACAATGTAATAGATAACCCTATATTCTAAAGTAAAAGGAGTCGAAAGGTTGACCACTAAAAACTCGAACAATGACCGCCCTTGCGAAAAGAAATAAATGAAAGTCAATATTCTTAATACATGATCCAACGCATAACCCTATGGGAATCAGAAAGATAAAGACGAGCATGTATAATGTATAAATCTTGTATACAAGTCAAACTTTGGGTAAAATCTCAGATAACTTGCATTATAAAAAGGTAATGCAACTGGGCATGCATGATTAAAGCAAACGCTATATAATAATATCAGCAAACAATAGCAAACTGCAAAGATGGATATATGACTTCTGGTAATTATTTATAGTTGACTTCTATGGTCAAACAAACTATGAATCGATTTCAATTCCGAAATGAGGTTTTTGTTAACAGGATAGAAATCTAGCGATATGAAACATAAAGTTCATAGGAAATCGGGATGGTCTCTTCAAATCTGCTCATTTCGAGCTCCAAGTCATTATCATCATCAAGGAAATCATTCCATTTTGAAGCTGGTCTCTTCAGTTTTGTCATCACTGAGCTTGATCCAAGACTTGTGAAACCATGATCAACATTATCGCAGGCTGGCCTCTTGAACTTTGACATTCTTGAGCTTGTTGCTTTGTACGCAAAACTGTGATCCATATTATCTTTACGCTGAATTTTGTTTTCTTCTCCCCATTTTGAAGATATGCCTATCTCTTTATCAGCGTAGTTATGATTAAGTTGATTCTCGCCACCCCTTTTGAAATTTTCTTTCCCGATTGTCCTTAGTTCCTTGTCTGCAAAACGATAAGACATAATGTGAGTAGTTTGTGGTACAATTACCTCAGAATCTGAAGATCCAAATGACGAGTTTGTCTCATAACTCCTCAGGGATGCAGATTAAACCACAACTAAACTGTAGTGAGGGGATGTTGAACCCTTACAATATAGTTTGACTTTAAAGTCAAACGAGTATTTTCAACTTCAAAACTGATATGAGTTCAGACAAAAGACATGAATAATGAATGGTACCCAAACACTTCTTATTCGAGGCAGTACTTAATTAACATTAACTAGAATGAGGTAATAAAGGGAAAATGATTTCTCTTGTAACCTTGATTATCAACTTTCTTCTTGACATTTCTCTTCCCAAACACAGGCCTTCGAAGTTTCGCACCATCTTCACAATCTAATCCAGCAGCAGCGTAATTATCCCTCAGTTTTGGCTTCTTAAACAACGGTTTTTGGCAACTCTGTCACAGCATTCGGTTCACACAAATCCCCTGTACATTCAATTCATAGTCAATTACTACTATTAGGTGTCACACATGACTAATCAATGTCAAACGAAGAAACTTATACATTCTAGGATAACAAATCGATCATAACTCTAAGAGCAGGAACAATGGTAACGCAATGGGGTGCGTTAGGCACCAATAACGCGCGTTATTGGTGCGTTATCCATTGCAGCTACCAGCGTTAACGTGGCGTTAACAGGTTGCGTTTCCTTAACGCCACGTTAAGGCTTCTTTAAAAAAAAAAAAAAAAAAAAAAAAAAATTGACACTTTTTACCCCTGTGAACTTTTATAGAATTTGAATTTAAGATATGGGAAATTACAAAAGACCCCCTTATTTTTTAACCAAGTAAATACGATACAACAACAAACGTTACGGTTTATTATTCAACGGTATACAATTCACGGTATAGTAAAATAACGATACGATTCATTGAATTTCAAATACAATTCCCCAATGGTGAAAGCATACGAAACGTGAAATAACGATACAATTCAAATGGGCGGTTAAACGGTTGAATTTCAAATTCAAATTCAATAGCGGGATAATTTTTGAATTCAAATCTGTTCAAACAGCCCTATAAATACCCATTCCCAGTTCCTTAAAAACACACACAAATCATACACAAATCACAAATTTCATCTCTCAAACCAATGGCTAATCACAATTCACCAAATAACGGTTCAGAATACAACACCCCTCCTGAAGATTTGTTTCCAGTTTTCCAGTATGACAATCAACAACACAATAATCCACCGCAAGATTTGTTTCCAGTTTTCCAGTATGACACTCTACCACAAAACACTCCACCTGAAGTTCTGTTTCCATCTTTAAACAATCCACCACCACAAAACCCACAACCAAACAATCCACCACCACGGGCATTGACTGATGATGAACTATTTTTGGAAACGTACTTACCACACCACAAGCAAGAAACACACGAGCACTTGGTAATACATAAACACCTTTTCAAATGAGTTAAACACATTGAGTGAACATTGTACTGAGACANCATATCGAATCGCACTTGGATTGCCCCGTGTGTCAACTAGTGATGACGATTCGAGTGCTTCGAGTGACGAGGGCTGGGTCTCGGATGACTCGTTTTACTAATTCGTAGTTTTATGTTTAATTATCGTAGGTTTATGTTTAATTATCGTATTTTATGTTTAATGTTTGCTGTAGTTTGTTGTAGTTTGTTTAATGTATGTTTAAATTTTAGTTATTAATATATAAGTTGTGTTTTGTTAAGTATTAAATGAAATATTAGATTTAGTTGAGGGTTTAATTTGAAAATAGTTGAAGTTAATGTGTTAAAGCTGAGTTATTGCTCAGTTATTGATGTGGGTGTTGAGTTATTGTGTTAAAGCTGACGTGGCGCTGAGGTGGCGCTGAGTTATTGTATAACGTGGGTTACCATTGGGAGTGCTCTAAGCATGGCAACAACACAACTGAGGAATGTGCCATTTTTAGTTTGTTAAATTACATTATCTTTGATTCCAATCCATTCAGTTGGAGAAAACAAACTAAAACTAAATTCTAAATATGGTGAAAACTAAGAAACAATGAACAGCACATATCGTCTTTAATTCCGATACTGTTGAAGTCGTAATTCACCTACTCTTCTGATTATCGTAATTCTAAAAAGAGGGTTGCTACCACAAGCCCTTACTTCTCCTATAATTTCCCATGCAACCTGCAGATCAAGAAACTTTTAGATAAAACCTTGAAATCAAGGGCATTTTTGTGAAACTGTTTGTTTACAACGCTTGCCTTGGGTACAGAAGTTGCCATAACAATACATCGTGCAATGGATATGAATGAGAGGATGGCTGCAGCCATAATGATGGCCGTAAGAACCGCAACAAAATGAAGACGGCCTCGTTCCTGAAGCAAAATGCTAAGTCGATGGATATGAGGATTGAAGCACCAATAAAAAGTTGGAAGGTGGCAAGATGGGCAGGTTGGGTGATGGGTCAAAAAGAGTTATGGCTGAAATGGGTCGTATCATGTACGGGTCACAAAGATCTGGGTCGGATTGGGTTGACATGTGAACACGTTGTTGCAATTAGAAAACTATTTTGCAAATAACTAATGTGCTAGTCTAGGATACAATTAATAGTATAATAATAATAATAATAATAAGAGAAAATTCTCAATTTAGGCCAAAAACATTCAGACATTTCAGCTTTTGGTCACGATTTGACCCATCTTCCCAATTTCGTCATGCTTAACTGCTCGACTGCTCAACTGGCCTATCTGCTCGACACGTGTCTTTTGCAAGTACAGAAAGTAGGTGAAGTGTCCCTTTCAAGTAGGGGAGATATTTTATTGATTTTTCTGAAATTACAAAAATACCCTTACATATTATATTATTATATCTTTAATAATTAATCCACCTAACTCCACTCACCCCACCTAACCCCACTCACCTACCTCCCCACTTTACTAGTCCATCACAACCACCACCACCACCGCTAGACCGCCACTGCTCAACTGTTCAACCCCTCGATTACCATTGCTCAACCGCTCAACCACCAATGCTCAAACGCTCAACCGCACGATATATATACATCTAATCCAATCATTTCAAACACCTTTGTAAACAAATCTTTTACGTGTTTAATAACACCTCAAAAATTGTACACAACACTCGAATCATTTTACACTTAATGACTTCTAAAGAAAAGTACAAGTTCATTAATATTAAACTCTGTTCAAAAAAATTAACATTAAACAAAAAAAGCCTATCACTACAAAACAACGAGTACATGTAATATTCAAGTATACATGCCTTAATAGAACATTAAAAAATAAATAAATAAATATCACCACTGGTCAACCCACCTTCTTGTTACAAGACCTTCAAAATTTGCTGGTGTTTCACCCGTGGGTTGAACCCACCTTCTTGTTTCACCCATGGGTTGAACCCATCGCCGGAATCTGTTGGTGTCTCATTATTATCCCATTATTATTGTTCTCGTATTTGTTACAAGACCTTCAAAACCCGTGGGTTGAACCCACCTTCTTCTTTGGTTATCAAGAAACACGAAAAGGGACGAGAGTGGATGAAGATTCGAGGATAAAACTCGAATGAAAACGGTGTTATTGGTGCTTTCAAGGAGCGTGGCCTAGCTCAAAAGAAAGAGAATAAAAAATGGTGAAGAATGGTGGTGGAGGTGTATTATGACTCACAACGGTGACGGAGATATGACCGGATTAGTGATCGGAGAAGAAAGGGTGTGTTTGTAGGTGAGGAAGAGAGAGAGAGTAGAATCTGGTTGTATGTTTTGTATAAGATTAAATTTTATAAAAGAGTATTTATATAAGGCTATAATTGTAATTTCAGAAAAATTAATAAAATATCTCCACTACTTGAAAGGGACACTTCACCTACTTTCTGTACTTGCAAGGGACACGTGTCGAGCAGATAGGCCAGTTGAGCAGTCGAGCAGTTGAGCATGACCAAATTGGGAAGAGGGGTCAAATCGTGACCAAAAGCTGAAATGCCTGAATGTTTTTGGCCTGTTTTGACCTATTTCTGATCCATCCAGCTAAAGGGTATGACAGTAATAACAAGATTCAGCTCGATATTCGTATAGGTGTTTAAAAACCAATAATTTTTCAAAGTAAAGAAAGCAAAAGACTGGAATACCCTCTTTTTGGACGATAAAGAAAAGAAAAAAAATCAAAATGATCAAACCAGAAAAGCTAGTTTAATTGGAATCATGTGGCATGACAATACATATAAAGAAAACCAGAGTTTGAACATAAATGTTATATTGAGATAGGAAGCCTCAAAAAGTAGTTTGAAGGAGATGGATGGTGGATTGATTATGGATATAGTAGTCGGCAAGGGTAAAGCCGTGTAGATCCCAATTCGTAGACGGTTGTTGTAATNTCTGTGAGCTGTGTCCGCATCCAAAGAACTTGGGCATAACACGCAGATAGAGATTGTAGATCCCAATTCGTAGACGGTTGTTGTAGTATGGATCTTTAACCTTTAACTTATAAAGGGTTTAGCAACTTCGGATAAATCCTAAGCTACTAAGTGGAATTCTACCTGTAACTTTAATGAGTATGCGGAATCTACTCAGTAAGGCTAAGAAGAACACGAACAATAAGAATAGCATAACACAATAATAATATCAAACCAAGCTTCAATATTATTAATACGATCACTCTTAATAGTGATAGGGTTTTACAACCTTGAAGCTATGAACTAACTAACTAACTAATATATGAAACGTGTATGTTTTTGTGTGTCGTTGTTTCACCAAACATACGTGCCTATCATCTCTTTATATAATAGAGATGCTAGGGTTACAAACTTATCCTACAAGTAAAATAATATCTTCTGTAATCTTCTAATAAAGATAAGTATTTTGCATGTACTCCACCAGCTTGTAGAATCTTCATTATGCATATTTAGTCCTTTAATTATCTTCATTGAAGCATATGTAGTTTTGTTGTATCAAATCACATATACACGATTGTATATGACCTAACAATCTTCCCCTATTTGATATTACAAAACTATCTTTATGAATTCAGCAATCTTCAATGATGATAATCTTCAAACCCATTGTTTCATTCTTGTATTTATTTTGTCTTTTTAATGATGACAAAATAAACAAAGTCGTGTACGAACTTCCCCTTAAATAAAGAAGTTGAGATGTAATCATCTCCGTGAATGAAACAAACACACATAAATAAGCTGCAAATAATCTTCATGTTAATTTCTTCCCCTTTTTGTAATCATCGAATAGGGAACTTGTGAAGATAAGCAACTTGTATACACACAAACATACTGTCAAGATATGTTGATCAACACCCATCTCAGCTTCCCCTCATTGCTTGTAAACCATGAATATATATTGAACCATAAAGCTCTTGACTCGTCTCCATAAATCAACTTTTATCACGGCAATCCTTTGTAGTAACAGTACCTTGGTTCGAGAGAGCAGTACTTTGAAAGATATACGAGCAGTACTTTGAAAAATTACAAGCAGTACTTTGGTATCACTCAGTATGTTGGAACAGTACCTTGGAGCAGTACGTTGGGAAGCTAGAGCAGTACCTTTAAACAAACGAGCAGCAGTACTTTCAATGAGTGGAGCAGTACTTTGATTGTTTATGAGGAGCAACACTTTTATTCGAGCAGTACGTTGAAGTATAATTAAAAACGTGTAGCAGCAGATCCAAAACCATGATATTGATTGTTAAATAAACCTGTTCCACATATTAAAATTGATACACGGTTGTCTTGAATATAAATCAAATCTTCTCATAGCAGTACACGACAAGTCAATTTAATATGTCTCATCAATGCATGATCTTTATAATACGAGGTAAACCACTGAGAATTTGATTTTATTTGTGCAAACTATCGGCACCGACCCATGAATCCATGATCACAAAGTGTTAATATATAAAAAATCAGCCCCACTTATTGACCAAGAAAACATTAAATACTTCCATGATAATGATTAGCACTGATCCATCTATCAAAAGTACGAGGTAACTTTACGCAATTGAAATTCATATTTGCTAACCCTGCTGATGGAATCTTGTACAAGTAATAAGTTGCGTGATTATAGAATACTTCTAATCACCACCGACTCACTAATAGTTTCGACCAATGAATTCCATGACTCATAATTACGATCATACCATAATAAACATAACTTTTAAGAAGTACGAGGTTACCTTGTTTTCTTTTTGTCGAACACTGTACCGAATCTGTCGATCGTATAATTTTTTTTTTATTTTTTTATTTTTTAAATCTGCTTCAATCGACATAGAACCTTGACATCCGAACATACTTTCTTCAACAATAAAACCTTGTATAAACCTAAATATCACGAGCAACCTTGCTGCTTCTCTTTGCTTCATAAACACGACACCATACACCATAGCAATTCTCAATCACCCACTTACGATGAATTGCTATGCACACAACACATTAAGAATTAATGCTTTTTGAAGTCCCAAGCCAGAATAGACTTGAATCTTCCATAAGCATCAACATAATCATATCGTGTTAAGGTCTTTGATGGATTCTTATTTTCAGAAACATCTAATTCTTCTTGTTTAGGTTTCCAAACCCATCTAGCTGAAGCCTTAATAACATTAACCTCGGATTTCAGCCTAGTAGTTCTTTCTTTTGGCCGAGCAGTACTTTGAGAAAACCTATCAGTACTTTGAGAAAGTACTGATCTTGTCACTTTAGGCTTGGCAAGTTGTTTTAATCCTTGTTTAGTAAGTATTGTTGATGGGTTAAAAGACCTTCTTTGTTGAGGATATTTAGAATCTC
>LBNU01037996.1:54509-68921 GCA_014162995.1 Artemisia annua | reverse complement strand
AAAAGGTTTCATTTGACGTAACGGTTAACAAAAAGAAAATAAAGAAGATTGTTTTCCAATATATTAAAAAAGCCAAAAATAATTCCCAATCAAAAATACAAAAAGATTTTGATTTTTTAAATTTGATTTTTCATTTTTGATTTTTCAATTTTGTTTCTTTTTGGTGTATGAACACCCGTTCTTCGTCTTACGATATTTTATCACCATTGTCCAATCCCGAGAGGATTTTACGACAAAATTCCCGTGTTCAACTCTCAAACGTTGAGGAGATGAACAATAACGGTGAACACCCGCCGGTGGGTGCTAACCACCAAAATGATGGACCTCCGATAGGCCCTCAACCGTTTAATGATCTTCGTCCGATCGAAGAACAACTCCAAGTTCCATTCAGTGGAGTTAGGAGGGCCATCGTGATACCCGATATCCAAGCAAACGAAATCAATCACGGGTTACTCAATCTCATCATGAGTATCTCCTTTCACGGACTTGAGCACGAAGATCCTTATGCTCACATAAGGAACTTCACCGATATTGCAAAAACGATTAAGATTAATCAAGTTCCGTATGATGTTGTTAAGTTGAAGTTGTTTCCTTTTTCCCTCAAGGGGGCAGCCCGGACTTGGCTGGAAAAGGAACCACCGAATTCGATTCACACTTGGGAGATTTAGTTTCCAAGTTTGTGAATCATTTCTATCCTCCTTCCAAAACTTCTAATCTCCGCACTCAAATCTTTCGATTCCAACAAGCTTTTGATGAATCGTTCAGTGAAGCTTGGGATCGATTCAAGGAGTTGTTGGAGAAGTGTCCTAATCACGGGTTTTCAACCTTGCAGCAGATCGATACTTTTTATAATGGTTTATGTCATGCTGATCAAGATTCTCTTAATTCTGCTGCGGGTGGAAACTTGTTGACCCTTAATATTCATGAGACTTTTACGATAATTGAGAACAAAGCTAGAGTCCGTACTTCTAGGAGCAAAACTCAAATCTCAAGTGCTAGTAATAAAATTAATTATGATGTTTTGGCTCATGTTCTCGATCAAAGTAGTAAGACAAATGAGGCTATAATCAATTTGACCAAACAAATGAGTCTTTTAATGAAAGAAAAGTCGTCAAACCAAGTAAATGTTGTTAATCATAATTGTGAAACGTGTGGTGGTCCACACCCGTATTTTGAGTGTCCGGCAACCGGTGCCTACGTTCATGAGAATGTGTATGCTGCTAACATGGGTGGTAACGGTTACCAACCCCAAGGAGACCGTAATCTCCTCAGCTACCGTTCTAACAATCAACTTGGACCACCACCCGGTTTTAATAACCAACCGCAAAATCAAGTTGTTCCACATCGTAACAATCAAGTCAATCAAAGTCAGAATCGAGTTAATAACGGTTTTCATAATCAAAATCAAGGGTACAATCAGAATCGGGGTTTTCAAAACCATGGGAATTTTCAACAAGCCCCGCCTCAAGGGAATTTTCAAAATATGAATCATGGTCATGCTAATCATGGAAATTTTCAAAATCATAATCAGGGTTTCAATAACAACAATCGAGGACAAAATTTTCATAATCAAAATCAAGTTGTTGCTCAAAACCAACCGTCCTCAGAAGAAATGATTAGGCAATTTATGAAAAAACAAGAGGAAATGAATCACATGATGCTTAATCAAATGGCTGAGTTTAACAAACGTTTAAATGATCGACCCTCGGGTTCGGGTACTACTTCTCTTCCTAGCAACACGATCGCTAACCCGAGGGCCGACGTTAAAGCGATCAAAACTCGTAGTGGATTTTCGTATGATGGACCTACGGTTCCGACTACCTCTTCTTCTTTTCCTCCCAAGGTAGTCGACCGTGAGACCGAGGCGACAAAGGACCCGGTGCTTCCTAGTAATAATGGAGGTACCAAAAACGTCCAACCTCCGGTTGTCCAAACGTCTTCGTCAAAAGAAAAAGTTGTTGAACCCGAAGTGATTTCCGATGATATCCCGGAATTTCGTCCTAAACCGCCAATTCCTTATCCATCTCGACTAAACGAAAAAAAGCACCGCGAGAAAACTAATCATCAAATGGAAAAGTTTCATCAGATTTTCAAAGAGTTACATTTTGACATAAGTCTCGCGGATGCCGTNAAACGTTTAAATGATCGACCCTCGGGTTCGGGTACTACTTCTCTTCCTAGCAACACGATCGCTAACCCGAGGGCCGACGTTAAAGCGATCAAAACTCGTAGTGGATTTTCGTATATGATAGACCTACGGTTCCGACTACCTCTTCTTCTCTTCCTCCCATGGTAGTCGACCGTGATACTTAGGCGACAAAGGACCCGGTGCTTCCTAGTAATAATGGAGGTACCAAAAACATCCAACCTCCGGTTGTCCAAACGTCTTCGTCAAAAGAAAAAGTTGTTGAACCCGAAGTGATTTCCGATGATGTCCCGGAATTTCATCCTAAACCGTCAATTCCTTATCCATCTCGACTAAACGAACAAAAGCACCGCGAGAAAACTAATCATCAAATGGAAAAGTTTCATCAGATTTTCAAAAAGTTACATTTTGACATAAGTCTCGCGGATGCCGTCCTTTTGATGCCTAAATTTGCCGCTATGATTAAAAATTTGTTGAATAATAAGGAAAAGTTGTGTGAAATGGCTAAAACCCCATTGAATGAGAATTGCTCAGCGGTTCTCCTTAAAAAGCTTCCCGAAAAGCTTGGTGATCCCGACAAGTTTCTTATTCCTTGTAATTTCCCGAGGATTGTTCAATGCTTCGCCTTAGCCGATTTAGGTGCTAGCATTAACCTAATGCCATGGTCCGTGTGGAAGAAATTGTCTCTTCCCGAGCTTACCCCTACTTGCATGACCCTCGAGCTAGCCGATCGATCTACTTCTCGTCCAGTGGGAATAGCCGAGGATGGCTATGTAAATGTGGGAAAGTTCCATTTCCCAGCCGATTTTGTTGTGGTTGATTTTGATCCCGATCCAAGGGTTCCTCTTATTCTTGGTAGAGGTTTCCTAAGGACGGGTCGTGCTTTGATTGATGTTTATGATGAGGAGATTACTTTGCGTGTTGGAAAAGAAGCCGTTACGTTTAATCTTGATCAAACTTCGAAATACTCCTCTACCGATGATTGCATGTCCGTTAACCGAATCGACATTATTGATGAAGTTTCGGAGGAGTATTCTCAAGAGCTTCTTGGTTTTTCTCATAACGTTTCAAGTGGCAATCCCACTCTTGATTCTTCCTCTACTAATAATTCTTCCTCTTCTCTTCCCGATGATAATTCTCCTTCTTCTCAACCTATTGTTGCTGACTCTTCCCCTTCCCTCATTCCGTTTGAGGGAAGTGATTTCTTTTTGGAAGATGTCAATGCTTTTCTTGCTATCGACACAACGGATGTTGATGATTCTTACTACGATCCGGAGGGAGATATTCTTTTGCTTGAACAACTCTTGAATGAAGATCCTTTTTCTCCTCTCCCTCCGAAGTACATTTGTGTTGAAGAAGTTAAAGAAGCCGAACCGACAAACGAAAAACCACCCGAGCCCGAACATAAAGAATTACCTCCTCATCTTGAGTACGCTTTCTTAGAAGGAACCAACAAGTTTCCCGTTATCATTTCTAAATTCCTTCAAGATGAGGAGAAGATTCGTCTTCTAGATGTACTTAAGAAGCATAAAAGTGCCATCGCTTGGCAAATTTCCGACATCAAGGGCATAGACCCTCGTTTTTGTACTCACAATATTTTACTTGAAGATAATTACAAACCGTGTGTCCAACAACAACGACGGGTTAACCCAAAAATTCATGAAGTCATTAAAAAAGAGGTTATCAAATTACTCGACGCTGGGATGATTTACCCCATTTCTGATAGCCCATGGGTTAGCCCGGTCCATTGTGTTCCAAAGAAAGGTGGTATTACCGTTGTGAAAAATGATGATAATGAGTTAATCCCAACACGTCTTGTCGCCGGTTGGAGAGTTTGTATTGATTACCGCAAACTTAATGATGCAACCCGTAAAGACCATTTCCCGCTGCCATTTATGGATCAAATGCTCGAGCGCCATGCAGGAAATGAGTTTTATTGTTTTCTTGATGGTTTTTCTGGCTATTTTCAAATACCAATTGATCCCCAGGATCAAGAGAAAACGACTTTCACATGCCCTTATGGAACATTTGCTTACCGACGAATGCCATTCGGTTTATGCAATGCTCCTGGAACGTTCCAGAGGTGTATGATAGCCATCTTTCATGATTTGATTGAGAAAACAATGGAAGTCTTTATGGATGATTTTTCGGTTTATGGTGACTCTTTTACATCTTGTCTCTCCAATTTAGAACAAATGCTCCAACGATGTGAACAAACTAACTTGGTTTTAAATTGGGAAAAGTGTCACTTTATGGTTAAGGAGGGTATAGTCCTTGGGCATAAGATCTCTAAGGCCGGGATCGAGTTTGATCGAGCTAAAGTCGATGTGATCGCAAAGCTACCTCATCCCACGACCGTCAAGGGAATTAGAAGTTTCCTCGGTCATGCAGGCTTTTACCGACGTTTTATTCAAGATTTTTCCAAGATAGCCTGACCTCTAACCCGTCTTCTTGAAAAGGATTCTCCGTTTATTTTTTCAAATGAATGCATCGAAGCATTTAATATTCTCAAAAAGAAGTTAACGGAAGCTCCTATTCTCGTTGCGCCAGATTGGGATTTACCATTTGAGCTAATGTGTGATGCGAGTGATTACGCCATTGGTGCTGTTTTAGGACAAAGAAAGAATAAATATTTTCAACCAATACACTATGCAAGCAAAACGATGAATGAAGCTCAATCTCATTACANTTAATATTCTCAAAAAGAAGTTAACGGAAGCTCCTATTCTCGTTGCGCCAGATTGGGATTTACCATTTGAGCTAATGTGTGATGCGAGTGATTACGCCATTGGTGCTGTTTTAGGACAAAGAAAGAATAAATATTTTCAACCAATACACTATGCAAGCAAAACGATGAATGAAGCTCAATCTCATTACACGACTACCGAAAAAGAAATGCTTGCGGTCATATATGCTTTAGAAAAGTTTCGATCATATCTTCTCTTGAAAAAATGCATAGGGTATACGGATCATTCGGCTTTAAAGTACTTAATGAACAAACAAGATGCTAAACCAAGACTAATGCGATGGTTTCTCCTCCTTCAAGAATTCAATGTTGAAATTCGAGACAAAAAAGGAGCGGAGAACCTAGCCGCCGATCATCTCTCTCGTCTTGAGAATCCCCACCAAAGTGATCTCGAGAAAAAGGAAATAAATGAATCATTTCCTCTCGAGACACTTGGTAGTATTGCACACAATGACTCAAGTACCCCATGGTTCGCCTACTTTGCGAATTACCATGCGGGGAACTTCATAAGAAAAGGGATGTCGTCCCAGCAAAAGAAGAAATTTTTCAAAGATCTTAAACATTATTTTTGGGACGATGCTTACTTGTTTAGAACATGTGCTGATCAAGTTATCCGTGTGTGTGTTCATGGCGCGGAAGCTAATGAAATTCTTTTGGCATGCCACAATGGACCCACGGGGGGGCATCATGGTGCCAATTACACCGCTCGGAAAGTTTTTGACTCCGGCTTCTATTGGCCGACGATATACCGAGATGCACAAGATTTGGTGAAATCTTGTGACTCATGCCAGCGTCAAGGAAAAATTTCACAACGTGATGAGATGCCTCAAAATGCTATTCAAGTTTGTGAAATCTTTGACGTCTGGGGTATTGATTTTATTGGCCCATTCCCGTCTTCTAGAGGGAATAAGTACATACTTGTGGCGGTCGATTATTTGTCTAAATGGGTTGAAGCGAAAGCGCTCCCCACAAATGACGCCCGAGTTGTGGTTAAGTTCTTGAAAAACTTGTTTTCCCGATTTGGTACACCTCGTGCTATCATTAGTGATCGTGGTACTCATTTTTGTAATGATCAATTCGCTAAAGTCATGTCCGAATATGGTGTTACTCATCGTCTAAGTACCGCGTATCACCCGCAAACGAGCGGTCAAGTAGAGGTGTCCAATCGTGGTCTTAAAAGGATTTTAGAAAGAACCGTTGATGGAAATCGTGCTTCTTGGTCCGACAAGTTGGATGATGCATTATGGGCTTTTCGTACGGCTTACAAAACACCAATAGGATGTACTCCATATAAGCTTGTTTACGGAAAGAATTGTCATTTACCCATCGAATTAGAGCATAAAGCATATTGGGCGTTGAAGCATGCTAATTTTGACCTCAAAACCGCGAGTGATCACCGAAAACTTCAATTAAATGAGTTAACCGAACTTCGTGATCAAGCCTATGAGAATTCTTTGATTTACATAGAGAAGACGAAAAGGATTCATGATTCCAAAATCAAAAATCGCGTTTTCAATGTTGGTGATCAAGTCCTTCTTTTCAATTCTCGATTAAAGATTTTCTCGGGCAAGTCAAAAACCCGTTGGTCCGGACCGTTCACCATCACCCAAGTTTTCCCTTATGGTACCGTCGAGTTATCTCAACCCGATGGTCCCAATTTTAAGGTGAACGGTCATCATCTCAAACATTATTTCGGAGGGGATATACCACCTATGGTAGTCCCGGATCTCCAAACTTTCCCTAAGGACAATTGAATTCGGGGATCGAGTCAAGCTTTGTGACTCGGTGACCAAAAACAAGCGCTTCGTGGGAGGCAACCCATGCTTATCATTCTATCTTCTTTCTATTTTCTAACAAATAACGTGAGGAGGGGCGACCTCTTCCAATCTTGTGTTTCGTGGTTGTTGGTGTTGATTGTCCAGGAATTTCCCGAATTATGATGACTCTCGTGCTCGTTGTTTGTCTCATCTCCACTCGAGTCTCATTATTCATGCTTTTGGAAATCCATATTATATCCTAAATCTTATCGACTAACGTATCTTTGGCATAATTAATAAATGGCTCTAGACTTATGTTAGGATTACCCTTACCTTTTCAAACATTGAGGACAATGTTTCGTTTTAGTTTGGGGGGGTCAATCTTCGATTTGATTTGACTTGCACTTTCATTTGTGTCGTTACTCATGCAACCTCGTTTTTCCTCAAAAATAATAAAAATTAAAAATTTTGAATAATTGTGAAAAAAATAAGTGTTGAAAAGTTGTGAAAAATAGAATAAAGTTCGAATAAGTGTTTTGACACCGTGTCGACTTTCTTGCTGGCGAGAGTAGGAATAATATTTTGACTTGATCGGGCGTGTTGAGCCCTAGCTTGTTCCCTTAACCAATGATGATCACATTAGCTTGTGCTAGTTTTGTACACAAGGAGCTATAAAACGCGAATTCTTCTTTTAGAATCTGCAAGTTCCCGTACTTAACTTTATATATGCGCAGCTTAAAAGCTTTCGCTAGTCTTTTACATAAGAAGCTATAAAATGCGAATTCTTTTATTAGAGTTTGCAAGTTTCCGTATTTGATTATAAATATGCGTGGCTTGATTATCGGCAAAGTTTTCGCGGATCTCATTATTTGAGATTTGTTAAAAAGGCGAAGAGCGAGAAATGATAGTGTTTATTTAGAAGTTAGATGCCATACGTGGAGTAGTGGTTCTCTTTAAAGCTCATCGAAGGTACTTGTGGTCTTTTGTTCCCATCAGCTTGTTTCACCCCATATCTTGTGTAAAATAATTAAAGATGTTTCGGTTTTGTGACGAAATTTAGTTCTTTATCTTCTTAAGAGAATCTTTGTTTGAAAAATTGGGTACACATCAAGGATACACGCCAATTGTCTCGAGTTGTATTGTATTGTATTTCGATGTATTGAGTTGTACGTATGTGGTTTCGGAGCTACCCTAAAGCCCGGTATTCATAAGAGCTAAGGTACTTTGAGACTTCGGATTGAGATCGGACCTTGGATCCTACATTCTAACCTTAGCAGTTGGCGGTAGGTCTTGGATTGAAACCGTGAAGGTTCGGAGTTGAGAAGTTACTAAGGCAAGAAAAAGAAAGAAAAAAATGAATGAAAAAAGTATCAAGTAAAAAAAATGAAAAAAAAGTGAAAAATCAAAAGAAAGAATAAGGATTTATGTTGAGATTTATGGATTATGTGCTTAAGTGTTAAGACTAAAGTTGGTAGCACGTGAGGTGCATGCGAATGATCCTAGATCGGGCGCATGAGGTGCACGTGAAGGTACTCTCCAACTTATGTCTATTTTGATGTATTCCATAGTCTTTGTATGTATGTATCCAATATCCTTGATGTGGACCTCATTTTTCGAACAAACCTTCTTAAGAGAAGATAACTAACTACTTAGCGTTAGAATTCTTGGTATCTTTATCGGACTAATTCAAATTGGAACGAGAATATATGAAGCAATTCATTTCTCAACTTAATTTAAAAAAAATTCTAGATACACTAAGATTGGGAACAAGGGGTTTTTACACAAGTAACTACGATGAGTAGTATTGAAATCTAACTTGTAAATAAACGGTGATCTCGTTTATAATCTTAGTTTGGGAGCTCGTGAAAAATCAAGGATGACGAATTTTATTCGTATGGTCACTTTTCTATGAATCGTGTTTCTACTCGAAGACCCTAAAAGTTATTGAAAAATAATGAAAGTAGATACACCGTCACGTGAATAAAGTTGTGAAAAGTTCGTAAATTATAAGTGTAATAAATGGAGGAATAAAAAAAATGGTAAAACGGGGCGTTTAAGGGAATAAGTGGTTTCGTATCTCTTTCGAACATTTTGCTACTTTTCAAAGTTAAGTAAAAAGAGCTATGAAATTATTTATCTCTTAAGCGTGATTGAGTCCCATTGCGTGAGGACACGACAATATCTTAGTTTGGGGGATTTTGATATGTGTGAAATCACATATCGGTTTTTCACCATATTAAGACCTAAAAGACCAAAAATACTAACGAAAGCCAAAGGTATTTGTGTTTTTGTCTTAATGATTGTGCAGGGAAGGATTATGCAAAAACGGACCCGAAACTCAACAAAATAACCAAAAACGAGCACGAGACGGAAAAGTCAAACAAGGTCAAAGTTCGGGATTCCAAAGTTGAAGATAATTGCAGAAAGGTCAACCTTGGTCCTTCTAGATTCAAGAATGTGCAAGAAAAGTCCTTGGATTAAGTTTGAAACATTGGCAGAAAAGGTCCTAGGAGTTTCAATGTTTACACATTTAGCCCTTGGTATTATTTCTTAAGTTACATAGCCTGGTCCAAATTTATCCTTAAGTCCAAAATCCTCAAAGTCCAAGATCTTTTAATAAAACCCAAAGGTCCATAAATCATAAATCCCAAATCCTAGACCCTAGCCCAAAGTCCTCACCAATTTACCAAGCCCAAGTTACAAACCAACAAACCCGGCCCATTCTCACATCGGTCAAACCAGGTAATATAATATTTACCCAAACCCTTTTTCCCTCCACCCTTTTTTACCCCGTACATCTTCCCCAATTCATTCTCATAAACCTTAATTTTACCATCCAAAAATTAACCCAACTCCACCTCAATTAACCATCAATTGCCCATCATTGGTCCTTCTAGAAGTCTCCCCACGTGCACAGGAGCGTGTCAGAAGGAGGGTAGAGCATGTTTTGATCACGGTGACAAGTGGCAGAGCACCATTGGACAAGCTACCTCATAGCTCAGCTTTGGATTCATTTTGTACCACATGTCAGGCACATGTCAGAGAGAATGCAACCACGGATTGCCAAGGTGGACAATCCAAAGGCTTAGATCAAGTTTTATACATCAGCACCAAAGATCAAGGGCTATGATAAGTAGGAACAAGCACATGGACGGATTGGATTGGATAAAAAGTATATTCTGAAGTTTATTCCATTTCTAGATTCTTCTTAAGAAGGATCCAAGGCAACCCCAGACCTCACTCTCTCTCCTATAAATACCACTTGATTTCTTCATTTATGAATGTAATTTTTAGTCTACTATTGTGCTGCTGAAATGTTGTTAGAATTAATTCAGTTTTAAATACTTTGTAATCTCATCTTTCCATTTGTAAAATTTAGCATTAAATCAATAAAAGTTTTTAGTTGAGTTAGCTTTTAATCTGTTTTGATAAACTGCTTATTCATTCATGTAAGTTTCTGAGTTGTTTTCATTCTCTATTAAGCTCTTTTATAAAAATCATATGAGTTTTCTATAAATTCACATCTCATTTTCATCAAGTCTTTTATAAAAAATGTAAAAAAAAATCAGAAATATCAAAGAAAAGATAAAAATACATTGAAATTAGCTTATACATAAGCTGTCTTTACTTTCTAAAAAGTTCTCATAAGCTCAGTGGGATTTGGTAATTTGTTTAGAGGTCATATTAGTGATTTTCTTGTGAGTTCCTGTGGTCAACAAGTCAACAGAATGGTGATGATGATTTAATAGGGTAATCAGAAGAGAATTTGGTTACAGAAGTGTCGGTTAGTTTGAGCCTATCTAAGAGATAGGCGAGCTTAAGGAGGTTCTCAGGGTGCTGAGAACTGCAGTTTGTAAGAGTCTATTTTACTCTTTAGAACCTCTTTTCTAACATTTCTGGCTAGATTACTGTTCCATTGGGATTGATACATGTTACTCAGTAGTAGTTTGTTGATGTTGAGCTAGTTTGAATTGATTTTGATACTTGTTAAGTGTACTGAAATGTTGCTGCAGTTGTTATTTGTGATCAGTGATACCTAGATTTTGTGTGCTATTGATGCACGTTCTGGTTAATTTGTTCTTAATTGATGTTTTGAGATATGATTTGATCACATTTATGGTAGAATCAGGATAAGAGCACTTTTGGTTCAGCTTGTTAGATCACTTTTATACATGTTAGTGTGCAACTGTGATGATTCTGCATGAATATCATTAGATCTGAGATTCTGAGAACTTGTTGTTCTGTGCTGGATTTAGTTGCTGAATTAGTTTTAGCTTGCTAAAGTGTACTAGTTTGAAGCATTGGTTTAGCTATTAACAGTTTGTATATGCGAGTTTAGTGTAAACAGTAGTTAAAGTGGTGTTTGGTAGTAGCTTATATTCTGTGGTAATATTGTTTTTAGGTGTCAAAGTTATTGCAGTTAGTTTAATTTAGGTTAAATCAGCATAATAAGTCCATATAATCAGTAGGTATTTAGATAAAAGTCAAAAATTAGTTTCAATCTCATAGTTTACTTGACTGTTGGTTTATTCAGATTTCATAAGCTCATGATTAGCTGCAGTTGTAGATGTTTTGACTTAAACTCATTGCATATCAGCTTAATTTTTCGTTTCTTATCTGTTTTGATCAATAGAAGTTCAATATAGTCAAAGTTCTTTAGCATAAATAAAAGTCAATATTGCTTTCTGAATTTCTCAACCAGACAATTTGCATGAACCAATTTGATGTATCAAATGTTATGAGAAATGCTTGAGATTGTTTCTGGATAAAGTTTGTAGCCCAAACTTCACCCTTTATCATTATCAAACATTTCCATAATCAATTTCTTGTTCAAATTGGATCTGCAAGTTAGCCTGCTCATGAGATTGCATTCTTATAGTCATATTTTTCTGCACGTCAGTGTATGCTGATTGTTTTGTGCATTTGAATTGGGGTTGATTAGAGATCAATCAGTGTGATTGTGATAGGGCTTTTGCTTTTTCTGTGTTCTCTGGTTGGAATACTTTACTTTGCCCCCATTATTTTGCTAGTAGAAGCTTATTTTCACTGCTTAATTGGAGCTTAAAGTAGAGGTGTAACACTGTATCTGCTGTTTTTTTTATTTGGTCAAATTGTATAACTGTTCTAGCTTAAATTTAGTGCTTAATTGTTTGGATTGGCATAGGGATTTTGTTGTATTTGGATTATTTGGTTGCTTAGCTCTCCAAAACAGCTTTTGGTTTTAAATTTGGTCAAATATCGAGCTTATTACAAGCTTGTGAAATAAGCACTTTGAGCCGTTGTTAGAGAAATAAAAGGAATGAAAACATTTTTGATTTGTTTCAAATTTAGTCCCTTGACTTTGTGTTTCATTGAAATTAGAGTTAAAATAGTTTTCTTTTATATTTTACTTTAAAAAATTACAAAAATATTCCCTGTCTTTTTAGTTTAAAGGTTTAGTTAAAAATAAGTTTGGAAAATTACAGTTTCAGTCCCTAAAATTTTAACTTTTCATTTTTAAGTTTTTAAACTTTTAAATTAGTTTTGTAATTTTTCATTTTTAGTCCCTTAACTTTTTGCATTTGTATTTTAGTTTTTTAATTTGCATTTAGATTTTATAATCTCGGGATTAGCTCGGGATTTATATTACTTTTTGCCTTTTATGTGTTTACATGTGCATTATTTGTTTCCCTTGCCTTAGCTCGCGTTTGAGATCATAATTGTAGTTCTTATAATCAAATCTCAAAAATATTTCACTATTCATCTCACACATATACTTTACACAATCGTCAGTATCTCCGTCAAGCTCTCATCGGAAAACGACCCGAGAAATATTCTCACGAATATTTCTTTGGAATAAACGTACTTAAAAATATCTACATCAATTATGGCGCCGCTGCCGGGGAGGGCTTGAAACGAGAGCGTCGTTTGTAATCGTTTGTTGGTGATTTGAAGATCCTTCCTCGGAAGTTTTCGTTTTTGTGAAATTTTTTTTTAAAAATAATAATAATAATAATAATAATAATAATAATAATAATAATAATAATAATAATAATAATAATAATAATAATAATAATAATAATAATAATAATAATAATAATAATAATAATAATAATAATAATAATAATAATAATAATAAAAATATATAAAATACAAAAAGATAATAAATAAAACACTTTTCACAAAGTGTTTTCAGTAATACATCTTAATAAACATCCTCCGTCTTCCGTTGAAGGAGGGCGGTTGTAAACCATTCCGAATAACAACAAAAGATAATCGTGAAATCAATTGTTACCCGATTAGCTTTTAAAGTGAAAAGGTTTCATTTGACGTAACGGTTAACAAAAAGAAAATAAAGAAGATTGTTTTCNTTAGTGTGATTGTGATAGGGCTTTTGCTTTTTCTGTGTTCTCTGGTTGGAATACTTTACTTTGCCCCCATTATTTTGCTAGTAGAAGCTTATTTTCACTGCTTAATTGGAGCTTAAAGTAGAGGTGTAACACTGTATCTGCTGTTTTTTTTATTTGGTCAAATTTTATAACTGTTCTAGCTTAAATTTAGTGCTTAATTGTTTGGATTGGCATAGGGATTTTGTTGTATTTGGATTATTTGGTTGCTTAGCTCTCCAAAACAGCTTTTGGTTTTAAATTTGGTCAAATATCGAGCTTATTACAAGCTTGTGAAATAAGCACTTTGAGCCGTTGTTAGAGAAATAAAAGGAATGAAAACATTTTTGATTTGTTTCAAATTTAGTCCCTTGACTTTGTGTTTCATTGAAATTAGAGTTAAAATAGTTTTCTTTTATATTTTACTTTAAAAAATTACAAAAATAGTCCCTGTCTTTTTAGTTTAAAGGTTTAGTTAAAAATAAGTTTGGAAAATTACAGTTTCAGTCCCTAAACTTTTAACTTTTCATTTTTAAGTTTTTAAACTTTTAAATTAGTTTTGTAATTTTTCATTTTTAGTCCCTTAACTTTTTGCATTTGTATTTTAGTTTTTTAATTTGCATTTAGATTTTATAATCTCGAGATTAGCTCGGGATTTGTATTACTTTTTGCCTTTTATGTGTTTACATGTGCATTATTTGTTTCCCTTGCCTTAGCTCGCGTTTTAGATCATAATTGTAGTTCTTATAATCAAATCTCAAAAATATTTCACTATTCATCTCACACACATACTTTACACAATCGTGACTATCGCCGTCAAGCTCTCTGATGTGCGTGGATAGCAACACGCACTACGTTTTACCTCTCGAGGGATCTCGAGAAGCTTGCAATCCCCACCAGGCAGTGTACCTGACCGATGTAGTATAGTGTAGTGGCAAGTACCGGGGGATTGATCGTTCTCTCACAGGGAATAGTGTTCGTTAGGCTAAAGGCTACTCTAATCTAGGTCTAAGGGTGGAGGAAGATTCTTTTTGTATTTTTATGTTTTATGAAAGCAGTAAAATCTCTGGTTTTGGAGGATAGGGCAGAATTAGTTGCTAGTCAACTAACCCAAATTATCTACTTCTAAGCTACTTATATTTTTATATTTTTTTGTTTTAGAGAAAATCAGTGGTGGAGAATAGTGTTTACTTAGATTTCATTACTCCCTAACTATCTTTTATCATGTAATTAGTATTTTGAGTTTGCGTGGATGACGGGTGTATTCCTAACAAGTCGTAGGGAGTGTGTTCAATTCCCTAACTCTATAAGTTCCTACCTCACTCTATGACGATACGTCAAGCATCCTATCATGAGCTCACCGATAGCAACCTATGCATGAAATACTACCTTAAAATC
>LBNU01037996.1:6120-52810 GCA_014162995.1 Artemisia annua | reverse complement strand
TTGCACTACGAACTCTCTGGCCCGTCACGAGTATTTTTCCAATTCTGGACTTCACTTGTTCCTGACGGCGTCACCTTATAGAGTGTGACGGCGTCACCTTCTGTAATCTTCAAGGTCTTTTGGGTTTTTGTTGTTTTCCACACTTTTTCACTCCGAAAACGCCCGAAAATGCTTCTTTTGTGATTTTCCCTTCAAAAGTACCTAAAATGAGAAAAGAAACGACTTTGGGTGAAATCCAAACCAAAAACATACGAATTAGGACTCAAACCGACCCCTAAAAACGTAACATTTTTCGTCTCATCACTCTCATCGGAAAACGACCCGAGAAATATTCTCACGAATATTTCTTTGGAATAAACGTACTTAAAAATATCTACATCACCATCATAATTCAGAAGTTAATACTCCTCACATGAAGCTCCTTACTATTGAGTCATGTTGTTATTAGGGTTTAGTTATAACATAACACCGTTCGGGCCATCATAATCCAAAAGTATATGCAATAATCATTTGAGGAGTCAGGGCACTTTAAATCGTAAACCCAACAAACTCGTCAGAACGAAATATCCACATAGTACTCCTCACATGAAGCTCCCTAGTATGGTGTTATGCTTCTAACTTTAAAATAGGTTTGTTATATATATGAAATAGTTTACTTTATACCCTTTAAGTTTAGTATATTTGCAAAATCTACCCTAGACTTATAATACTTATATTACTTAGGTTTATAACTATTTAGACTTAACACTATTAGTCCCTATACTTATATATATTAGAAAAATGACAGAAATGACCCTTGGACTTATAAGTTTTCTATATTTGCCCTTTATACCCTTATTTTTATAACTTTTGCAAAACTAGTCCTTTTAAGTTTATAACTTTTTAACTTTTTATCCTAGGGTTTTATAATTTTTCCAAAAGGGTCCTTATACTTATAACTTCTAAGAAATATTTAAAATAGTCCCTAGCCTCTATATTTTCAGAAAATTACCTTATATACCCCTATGCATGGAAAACTTTGCAAAACTAGTCCTAATTCCATGCAAACTATATTTTTATGAAACAAAAAGGTTTTCTAGCTTATGTTTAACTAATTTTAGCTTATCTAAGTTACCTAAGTCAGATTTTAGCTTATGTAAAGGGCTTATAACAAAAAAAAGGCAATTCTACTCTTTTTAGGGTTTGAAAATGAAAACTAGCAAATGATTATGACCAAGGCTTAGGCAAGGGATCCTATGGGTTCTAAGGCACCTAATATCTATCCTAGAACTAATCTAAAGCTAAAAGAATCAAAATGGAAAGCTTACTTGACTAGTGAAGGGTTAACGAAGGGTTTAAGGTTTCTAGGGCTTCTCTCGGCTCAAACCACAACTCGACAAGGCTCAAGGCTTCACTACTCATTTGCTATGACTTCTAAGGGTCTTATTCTATAGAAATGTGAGGTGGAGAAGAGAAGGAAAGGTGTGAAGAATAATGGAGGGGGGGGGGTATTTATACTCGCGTAAGGAGTAGCGAGCAAGAAAAAGAAGTAGGAGGTGTCAAGGAGGGGGAGGTGAGTAACCTAAGCTAGGTAGTGTCATGGGAGGTCTAGAGGGTGACAAGGACGAGCTAGGAGGTAGCTAGGGGGCTGCCTAGGCCGGTTGTGGTGGTAGAGAGCCGAGGGAGGCGGTTGGAGAAGAAAGGGTGACAAGGAGGTGATGCACCACCTTGCTTGCTAGCTTAGGGGTGCTTGTAAGCTTCTTGGGAGGTTTAGTGGTGGTTTAGGGTGATTAGTGGTGGATTAGTGGTGGTTTAGTGGTGGTTTAGAGTGATTAGTGGTGGATTAGTGGTGTTTTAGTTAAGTAGGTGACAAGTAGGTGATGAACCTACTTGTGTGGGTGCTTGTAAGGTGTTAGGATGCTAGCTTAACTAGGGTGAGGTGTTAGGGTGCTTGGTAGTAAGGTTTGAGGTGATATAGTAGCCTAGTTCTAAGGTTTAAGTCTAGTTCTAACCTAGTTTTGCCTAGTGTGAGTTTAGGGTTTTTCCTAGGGTTTAGTGCCTAAGTTTAGTTCCTAAGAGTTTTTAGTGACTAATCCTAAGTCCTAAGGGGTTTGTACTAAGTGGTGGTAACTTATGGGAAAGATTTGGGAATGTTTGACCTAGTTTTCGGGAAGTTATAACCTAGTTATGGTTTTATGCCTAAGGGACTTGTACCTAAGCTCTAATGGGTTGTACTAGTGCCTAAGGGTCTTAAAGTATCCTAATGTTCCTAAGGTAACTCATACTTAAGCCTTGGACACTTTCAAACTAGTTTAACTAAGCATATAGGGTTTAGTAAGCACATAGACCTAATTAGGGTTTGTTTAGGGTTTGTTATGGTTTTGTGGTAGGTTTAGTGTGTTAGATTGGTAAATTACTTATTTTGGTGTTGTTGTGATCTTATGCTTGACATACCAGGGGTTTATTGGGTGTGAGTGTTGAGTTATTTCGCTTGTGAGGATACGTGGGCAAGTCTAGAGAGTCATGCAAGTAATGAATGCACATAAAAAGCAAAAATTTACATGTGAAATACGTACTATAGATATTTGTAATGGGAATGATAGTGATGAGATTTTGTAGGTTGTTACAGTCTTACCCCCTTAGAAGAAATCTCGTCCCGAGATTTTGATGAACGTAGAAGTAGGGGAAAGAAAGAGTCGAGAAAGTAAAAAGGAAAGGAAAGAGTTGTACAAACGGAGCATGAATTGTTTGTACATGTGCCAGATACTTGGTCTCATTTGTTTATATCTCATTACTTACGAGTAATGGTGTCCCAATCCTTGTAAGCAAGAGCTTATAAATTCATGATCCATTCGATTTATAACTTTCTTCTTAAAATGAAAAAGCGTCCTAATTCATTTTATAGAATAGTCATCATAAATCTTCCTTAAGTAGTATCGGCGGAAAACGGAAAGAGTGATCCACATTTAAGGAAATGTGGGTCAAGAGTGTTTTGGAGACAAGTTCAAGTCATGGCAGAGACAAGTTCAAGTCATGACAGAGACGAGTTCTAGTCATGGTGGCTAGTTCTACAACCTCTTTGTTGAGCAACTAATCACCTGGTAGTTATACCATGTTATGACTAGTGTAACTGGCGTTATCTCATTCTTGCAACCTTTGCAAGGCGAGATAGTGTAATACCATAGTCGAACATAATGAGGATTAAAGTTCGGCATAGATATTCTTACAAGATCTAACTAATAGAATCTTGCGATATGACGAGAAATACAAGTCCTAATTCTTAGAACCTTGATGGATGGGGTAGAGAGAGAATAAAGAGAAGGAAAAATAGAGTGAAAAATGATGGAGGAACGAAAAGATGAAAAGGAGTGAAAAGAAGGATGAAGGTGGAAAGGTGAATTTTTATGGGAGAGAGTGAAAAGGAAGGAAGGAAGGCAAGGGATGAAATAGGAATGTATGAAGGAGTGGAGGAGTGGGTTTAAACGGAAGAGTAGGATTAAAGGGTAGAGTAAAAAGGCAGGAAAATGAAATTTTGAAATAGAGGGAGTGGAAAAAGGCGGGAGAGTGGAATTTGAATAAAAGGATGTGGGGAAACGGAAAGGTAGGGTTTAAAATGGAAGGATAAGATTAAACGAAAGAGTAAAAGTATAGGATACCTGTAAAGATAGTATCCTAATGGAATTTTAAGATTTACTAGATTCCTCCAAGTTTTTGTTTTCCCCCCTAAGGTTCTTCTAGTTTTCCTAACTAGTCCTAAACTTCTAAAGATGATGTATTTGGTTCTATTGAAGTAGAGGGTTCTAAAGTGGGAGAAGGTTTAAGTGGTTTCTTTCCTAAAGTTTTACTAGGAGTGTTACTATTCCTTGGTAAGGTTTCGGGTTTTCTCTTTTGTTTTAAGTTGTCTATTACTACGAGTATCGCTATTATTATAAGTATTACTATTCCTAGGTACTTGAAACCAGTTAGGGTAGTATCCATGTTATCTTCTAAGTGTAATTCCTAATGTGTTTCCTAAGAAATATCAATCCTAAGATGTAATCTAAGATCCTCAAATATCTTATCTCTAGTTATAGCTAACAGCCTCAAGTTTTAGATCTAGGTTATAAATTCTTAGAGTAGGTCTAGGATGTTCTAATGGTGTAATATTCCCAAGGGTTTCTAAATCCTATATGTTATATGGGTAATCCTAAAGGTTAATTACTAGGTCTAGGTGATCTATATCCTTGAAATAGTCTATTCCTATAGGGTAGAAGCTTGCTTATGTACCTTTACTGGTAGAAGCTTAATGTGTCTAACCTAAACTAGAGGTTTAATAGTTTAGGGTGGAGGTTTACTATTTAATCCTAAAATTTAACCTATGTTCTAATCCTAATGTCCTTAATAAATTCTTATGTTGATCTATATCCTATTTTATAGGGATGTATTCCTAATTTTTCTATCTATCGGGGTAGGGATTTGGTTTCTAATCTAAAAAACCTCAAAATTTTCTAATCTTATTTCCTATTTCCTTAAGGGTTTCTAACCTATTTTAATGTCTAAGGTGTTCTATACTTAAGCTTATGTTTTTCTAGGGATATCCTAAAGTTATTTCTAACCTAGAGTATGGGAATCCTAAAGGGTATGGTTCGGGTTTTACTAAGAGGGAAGGGGAAAACTAACTCGGGAATCATAGCAATTTAAGGAGGGAAGAGGGAAAGGATAGGAGTATGCTCATATATGATTACCATATATTTTCATATTGGACAGCTAGGGGTAGATTCTCTAACTAGGGGAAAGATAGCTTAAGAAAGCTATGGAAGTGATGAGGATTTAGAGATCGGAAGAGAAAGAATTCAGATCTCTATGGTGTAGAATAAAAATTCTCACCATTGATAGGGAAAGTGTTTGGAAAGGTTGGGTTTTAAGAAGGGAAAAAGTATAAGGGGAACTTAAAACAGTTTTGAGATTCTATGTATCTAAGGCATCGGGGTGGTTTATCCTAAGTTTTTAGAGGTAAGGGTTCAAGGTTCGGGGTAGGTTATAACAAGTACCCAACTTGTTATAGTTTATAGCATAGGTCTATATTCCTAGGGGTTACTATAGGGTTAGGGATGACCTAAGGTGGGGAGAGGCATTCCTAAATCTAGTTTATCTAAATTATCCTAATTGAGGGGCACCAGGTAGTTTCTAAAACCTAACTTATTTTATTGATTTCCTATTTTACATATCCTATAGGCACTAATTATTCCAGGGCATACTTCCTATGGTTATAAAAGCCATATTACTTAGGGTTTTTCTAAGGTTTTCCTAATTCCAAGAGTTTGTATTTTCTAGGTGATGCATGGGTTTTGCAACCTTCGCAATAGGTTTTACCTCTCAAGGGATCTTGAGAAGCTTACAACCCCCACCAGGCAGTGTACCTGACCGATGTAGTATAGTGAAGTGGCAAGTACCGGGGGATTGATCATTCTCTCGGGGAATAGTGTTGTTAGGATTGAAAACTACTCTAATTTAGGTCTAAGGGTTGAGGGATGATTCTTTTGTATTTTTTTATTTTATGAAAGCAAGTAAAATCTCGGGTATTTGGAAGAGTGGGCGGAATTAGTTGCTAATCAACTAACCCAAATATCTACTATTGCAAATAAAATAAAATAACAAGAAAATAAAAGTGGTTGTCAAACTTATATGGAGAAAAGTGTGTACTTAGATTTCCTTACTCCCTAGCTATCTTTTACCGGTTAATTGGTTTGTTACAATTGTGTGGATGACGGGTTGTATTCCTTTAAACCACTCGTAGGGCCGTGTACGATCTTCCCTAACTCTATAAGCTCCTACTTCACTCCTATGTCGAGCCGACTAAAAGCTCCTAACATGGGATCACTAGAATTCGCTTATGCATTAAATACAACCATATAATCGTAGTACACATCCGATTCATGTTTCTTAAGACGTTCAAGCAAGTTACCGTATAGGAGGTTAGCCAGTTTTCTTAAGCCTAACATCGACATCACCCACCCACAACAATCAATAACAAACCAACAACAAATAATCAATAGCTAGGTTTCATTAGATCTAAGCAAACACAAGAGAAACCTAGCCTAGCATGTTAAAGTAAAGACAAGCATAAGATATAATCAAGCAACACATAGACATATTGATTGATTTGAAAGGAGACTTATCTTTAATTGAACATCAATGATTCAAGGGTGAAAAACCCCTGAAAATACATTAAACCACGACCTAGGGTTTATCCCTAAAGTTCTCCCAAAAGTTACACACTTAATGAATGAAAATTAGAAAACTATATATAGATTTTACAACTTGACGGCGTCACGTTTTAGCTCGTGACGCCGTCACCTCACCGCCAAAACCCTTCTCGGATTGCTCAGATCTACTCTTGATGCCATCCCTCTTTAAAAGTCTCTGGGCCGTCTCTCTTTAAGTTATAACGTGACGGCCTAGGTGAATTTACACGTGACGCCGTCAAGTGTAAAAGCCTCAAAATCTTTCTGGCCCATCTCGTGTAAAAGTTATCCACCTCTTTGTCAAAGCGTGATGCCGTCACCTCGTAAAGAATGAAGCCGTCAGGTACTGTTTCCAGCATGGTTTTGAGACTTTGTCGTTTTCTTCACTTTTATGCTCCAAAAACGTCCAAAATGCTTCCTTTTCCAGATTTCTTCTCCAAAGTACCTAAAATGACAAAAGGAACAATTTAAGGCAATATTTGATCAAATAATTATGGATTAGGGCTTAAATGACCCCCTAAAAGCGTAACACTTTTCGCCTCATCAAATACCCTTACACTTGAGATTTGCTTGTCCTCAAGCAAATGCGCTTTTATTCCAATCAAAATATGAGCTAGGGGTCATTTAACAGTAATATAAAAGTAATTACAACAAATAATCATTCCACCCTAGTCATAACAAGCACGGAAATCATATACTAGCACCTCACAAATAGTGTTTGGATACTCTCATCTCTCGGGTGTTATAAACCTATATAACTAAATGGAAATGAAAAAATATCACACACTACCTGTCATAGCAAATAGATTACCATAGGCTTGGGAAAGGATCGAAAACCTCCTCCACTAGGCGTAAGCACCTAAGATAAACTATCAAAGAGGGATTTTCAAGGGTTGTAATGTTAGGTGTAGGGATATGATAAACACGGTTTGTTGGAGTAAAGGGTATTTTTAGTGGTGGCGAGTTAATTATCTTGATCAAATACATGCACAAGGTGGCGTTGCTAAGCCAAGACTCGACTCGACTTAAGCTAATAAGAAAATAACGTAAACATAAATAAAAATAAAAGGAAAAGGGATGGTAGTCCGTATGTTTTTTTTTTCTCTCTTTCTTTTTCCAATTTTTTTTTTCGTTTTTCTTGTTTTTCGATTTTTTTTTCATACACTCTTGCCCTACCATCCAAAATAATACATCATAGGGGCCTCGGTTCTCCCCTTACACTTGAACTTTTACATACTTTACAATTAACTATTCTAATGACTCGAATTAAGATAGTTGAAAAACTTGGAGTACTTTAAAATATTAACTCATACATGGGGGTAATAATTGACTTCTTCCCCATTACTCCATTACATTAGTACTTTACCCATGAGTCCCAATCATCCAAAAACAATATGCACAAGGATATGACTCAATTTAGCAACCATGTAATCAATTAGATAATTAACTAAGGGTTTAAACATGTAACAATAATGCACTAAAGATGAGTGCATACAAGGTAGGCTAAGGTGATTTGGGTGTACATTTGGGGGTGGATTGTAAACAAATTCTTCCTTTAAGTAAAATGCTTAAAGTTAGAAATGAAAAGATAGGCTCTGAGGGTGTACTAGGGGTATCGTGTACTAAAAATGAGTACATCGCAAAGGTGTGGGAGAATTACTTGACCAATGTAGCCAATGTAATTATAATGCAGGTGTAAAACAAGGGTTATCTGAATGCCTCTTATCATGTAGTAAATCTAACTACACGAATGTAGTCTCACTTGTGGATTTGGGATGGTCACTAACGCATGTTCTAGAATCTAATTACTACCGGTACACTCATAAGCACCAACAATGAATGCTTTTCCTAACAATTCTAGGGGCGAACCTCACATATTTGGGGGGAAATTTTTGAGTGGTACGGGCTTTTTTTTCTAGTAATACAACTCCTATCCATGAGACGCTTATTATGCCTAAAGTTTCACTCCTAAATGTTGTAAAAAATTGTAAATTTGGCGCTAAAATTGCCCTATCAAATATTTCTCTCAGTTTTATTACACATCTACCATTAAACAAAACAAACATCAAGAGTAATAGCATTTTCTAAGGTGTCTTCATTTACCCCCTTACACTTAAACCGAACATTGTCCCCAATGTTCACATAAAAGATGTAAAAGTAAAGAAAATGAAAGAATGAAACAAATACTCCCCTGATTCGTTTGATGTGGATCATGTGGTAACATGGTTAGATCTTCTTCCAAGATGATGCAAAAGCTTCAAGGTCAAAGCGACGCCAAAAACTTGATGTCATGAACTTGATTCCATGTTCATCTTCTTGTCCAATGTAACCTGTTAAACCTGAGGAAACAATCTAGGCAAACCTTGTGTAAAATCGGCGGCAAAATCTATATAAGGATATAATGCTTGTAGAATGAAAGTTTTGCAGATTCTTGGAATTAAAGATGCAGTAATTTTTATAATCCGGCAGAAAAACTAAATTTTAAAAACCTTTTTCTGGAATCAGTACCTGACGCCGTCAGGTTTTAAAGCCTGACGCCGTCAGAATTGATCTGACAGAATTCTTATGTTTAGTTTCCAGAAAATTTCTGGAAAAACAAATACCTTAATTCCTGGAATCCTGCAAAATTTCATTATGACTCGATACAAGCATTTGACTCAAACAAATACTAATATGTATGTTCATTTTATATTGTTACAATTCATGTCCAATTCATTCTTATAAACAAATTTAGATTTCCCTTACACTTATCTATTGCAAAATACCTTTATATGTAGTTAAGACGAAGTTAAAAACAAAATAAAGCATTTTCACAATGTAATTTGAAACATAAATTGTTAGCAATAAAAATAGAGCATACATACGGAAATAAATAAAATCAAATAAACAAACAAGCAAAACAAATAAAGCTTGGGTTGCCTCCCAAGAAGCGCTTTTCTTTATTAATGAGTCTTATAGCTAGACTCAAAGTCACTCCTACTACGTAACTTCATCGTGTGATATGACGTATCCCTAATAGATATAATCCTTGCCATCATGGGGGTAATGTTTCAACCGTTCTACATTTGCAGTCGCCTCTCCTCCTCTTTTGTTGCTCAAAGTTACCACCCCGTTTTGTCCTAGGCTTTTGATTGTGAATGGCCCATACCATCAGGGACTTGGGTCGTCGGGAGGTACTTTTATTTCTGAATGTCGTAGGAGCATTAAGTCTCCTTTTGTAAACTCCATAGGGTTCTCGTTTTGCTCATCATCCTCCTTAGAGTCTTTGTCTCCATCCATACGTTCTCTAGCCTCGGCGTCTTTGTAATTCTTAATCCTTGCCTCCCATGCAAGGATTTTCTCTCGAACATGACCATGAGGTGCGCCGGAATCTGCTTTCATATTCTTTTGTAACATGATTTCCTTCAAATAGTGAGGGATCGTTAGGAAGCTAATCGCTTTCTTCCCTCTTTTAATCCGGATAGTGCTACTTTCGTAATCGATTTGTGCCTTAGCTGTAGCGAGGAAGGGTGCCCCAAGAATGATTGGCATATTCACATCATCTCTATCAATGATCATGAAGTCGACTGGATACATGAACCCAGCAACGTTGGCTAACAAATCTTCTGCTACTCCTAACGGGTACTCATAAGAATGTTTTGCAAATGAGAGCTTGGTGTGGGTGATGGACGGTGGTTTGTCAGTTAACTGAACATAAGTGGATAAGGGCATCAAACTTACGTCAGAACCTTGGTCAGCCACTGCATCCAGATACTTGAGCTTTCCTATACCGCATGGTATTTCGAAGACCCAATAAAATTCTTGCTTTGCGACTATCTTCTGTTTCATAAGGCTCCCGTACAATTGTCCCCCGGGTAGCAAGTCAGATTCATCATCCAGTGTCGTCTTTTTAGGCTTCTTTTCTGGTAGATGAATACATCGGTAATTCCTTATCCAATCGTTTATAGTTTCCGTGTTTATTTCATGCCCTAAGTAGTGCCTTACTTGCTGTGATTTTGGTGGTTCTTCAATTGTGTGCTCATTAGAAGGTGCCTCCTCTCCCCTGTCCAATTTGCACTTGATAGCTTCAGTGTTTCCACTACCATGTGGAATGATGTCAATTTTGTTACATTCCTTAGTTATCAACCCCCCCTTCTTCGCTGTTGCCCTTGTGGATGATGGATACGGTATTAACAAATTTGGTGTTGGGGTTTTTGATGTCTCTTCACACCAACACTTTCTCGGGGGCTTTTGCTTTTGTTTATTCTTTCNCGGTGGTTTGTCAGTTAACTGAACATAAGTGGATAAGGGCATCAAACTTACGTCAGAACCTTGGTCAGCCACTGCATCCAGATACTTGAGCTTTCCTATACCGCATGGTATTTCGAAGACCCAATAAAATTCTTGCTTTGCGACTATCTTCTGTTTCATAAGGCTCCCGTACAATTGTCCCCCGGGTAGCAAGTCAGATTCATCATCCAGTGTCGTCTTTTTAGGCTTCTTTTCTGGTAGATGAATACATCGGTAATTCCTTATCCAATCGTTTATAGTTTCCGTGTTTATTTCATGCCCTAAGTAGTGCCTTACTTGCTGTGATTTTGGTGGTTCTTCAATTGTGTGCTCATTAGAAGGTGCCTCCTCTCCCCTGTCCAATTTGCACTTGATAGCTTCAGTGTTTCCACTACCATGTGGAATGATGTCAATTTTGTTACATTCCTTAGTTATCAACCCCCCCTTCTTCGCTGTTGCCCTTGTGGATGATGGATACGGTATTAACAAATTTGGTGTTGGGGTTTTTGATGTCTCTTCACACCAACACTTTCTCGGGGGCTTTTGCTTTTGTTTATTCTTTCAACAGATTTATCATTTCAGCCATTTTCTCTTGCATTTCCTCCTTCTGCCTGTAGATGGCCTCTTCGAATCTTGCTAACCGTTCGGAATGTGTTGACATATACTCTCTCATTCGATCTTCGAACTCTGGACTAAGCACCTGAGGAGGTGGATTAGGTTAAGCATGTTTATAGAAAGATTCAACATTCTCCCTACGAGGTGATTCAGACAATGGTGTCATCTTTGTGCCTGAGATGGAGTTGACTGTTGCTCGTTGTCGACTTAGGCGTCTCTTTTTCCTTTCGAATAGGTTGTCAACCCTCTTTTCAAGTTCACCACGGCCTTCTTCGGAAAGTTTCATGGCATCAGCTGATTTTACAATACGAGTGGTCTCCCACACTTCATTATTGTAATGTGCAAGCTCGTCGATGATCTCCCACGATTCCTCAGCGCTTCTGTCACGTAATCTGCCCCCGGCGGCTTGATCAATGAGGCGCTTGGTGTGGTAATTAACATGGTCATAGAAGATTTGGATTTGGAGCCAGAGATTTATGCCATGGTGAGGGACTCTTTGAAGTATATCTTTGAATCGGGTCTATGCCTCGTAGAGGGTTTTGCCTTGAAGTTGTTCGAACATCAAGATGTCATTCCTTAACTTGGCAGTTTTCCCTGGCGGGAAAAAATGAGCAAGTAAGAGAGTGGTGAGAGCATCCCAAGAGGTGATAGATCCTGCTGGTCGACATTCTAGCCATTGACTAGCTTGGTCTCGCAGAGAGAATTGAAAGAGACGTAATCGGGTACTCTCTCGAGTTTCAACATTAAGGTCTATGGAGTCAACGATTTTAAGAAAGTCTTGAGATGTTGATTTGGATCTTCGGAACAAAGTCCATGGAATGCACATCCGCTTTGCACCAACCGGATGGTGTTGGATTGCAAGGGAGACACATTGGCTCCTTGGGTGAGCTCAATGGTGTTTCGATAGCCTTTTTGGCTAGGACGGGAGTATTCTCCTAAAGTACGGGCTCTAGGAGGTGGGTTTGGATGTGGTGGGTTGTTGGGATCAAGGATATTACCACCTTCCATGATGGCGGATGGTAATGGTTAAGAACAAAGACACGAAGAAAAAGATAGACTAAAGAAAACCTAAAAAAATTAAAATTAAAAATCTCACTAGAAAGGAATCTAATGAGTATACCTAAGTAAACATAAAATTTTCAACGTAAGCAATAACTATTCCCTGGAAGCGGCGCCAAAAACTTGATGTGTGGGTTTTGCAACCTTCGCAATAGGTTTTACCTCTCAAGGGATCTTGAAAAGCTTACAACCCCCACCAGGCAGTGTACCTGACCGATGTAGTATAGTGAAGTGGCAAGTACCGGGGGATTGATCATTCTCTCAAGGAATAGTGTCGTTAGGATTGAAAACTACTCTAATTTAGGTCTAAGGGTTGAGGGATGATTCTTTATGTATTTTTTTATTTTATGAAAGCAAGTAAAATATCGGGTATTTGGAAGAGTGGGCGGAATTAGTTGCTAATCAACTAACCCAAATATCTACTATTGCAAATAAAATAAAATAACAAGAAAATAAAAGTGGTTGTGAAACTTATATGGAGAAAAGTGTGTTTACTTAGATTTCCTTACTCCCTAGCTATCTTTTACCGGTTAATTGGTTTGTTACAATTGTGTGGATGACGGGTTGTATTCCTTTAAATCATTCGTAGGGACGTGTACGATCTTCCCTAACTCTATAAGCTCCTACTTCACTCCTATGTCGAGCCGACTAAAACTCCTAACATGGGATCACTAGAATTTGCTTATGCATTAAATACAACCATATAATCGTAGTACACATCCGATTCATGTTTCTTAAGACGTTCAAGCAAGTTACCGTATAGGAGGTTAGCCAGTTTGCTAAAGCCTAACATCGACATCACCCACCTACAACAATCAATAACAAACCAAAAACAAATAATCAATAGCTAGGTTTCATTAGATCTAAGGAAACACAAGAGAAACCTAGCCTAGCATATTAAAGTAAAGACAAGCATAAGATATAATCAAGCAACACATAGACATATTGATTGATTTGAAAGGAGACTTATCTTTAATTGAACATGAATGATTCAATGGTGAAAAACCCCTGAAAATACAGTAAACCACGACCTAGGGTTTATCCCTAAAGTTTTCCCAAAAGTTACACACTTAATGAATGAAAATTAGAAAACTATATATAGATTTTACAACTTGACGGCGTCACGTTTTAGCTCATGACGCCGTCACCACGCCGCCAAAACCCTTCTCGGATTGCTCAGATCTACTCTTGACGCCGTCCCTCTTTAAAAGTCTCTAGGCAGTCTCTCTTTAAGTTATAACGTGACGGCCTAGGTGAATTTACACGTGACACCGTCACGTGTAAAAGACTCAAAATCTTTCCGGCTCGTCTCGTGTAAAAACTATCCACCTCTTTGTCAATGCATGACGCCGTCACCTCGTAAAGAATGACGCCGTCAGGTACTATTTCCAGCATGGTTTTGAGAATTTGTTGTTTTCTTCACTTTTATGCTCCAAAAACGTCCAAAATGCTTCCTTTTCCAGATTTCTCCTCCAAAGTACCTAAAATGACAAAAGGAACGATTTAAGGCAATATTTGTTCAAATAATTATGGATTAGGGCTTAAATGACCCCCTAAAAGCGTAACACTTTTCACCTCATCACTAGGTTTGATTGATGATTTTCCTCATCATCATTAATCATCTTTTCTAAAGTGCATATCCTAAAACGGGCAAAGGCTATTTTATGATGGTGTCTCATTTGGTTTTTCTGTATTTTACCTACCTTAAAACGGTTTTCTTGTAAGGTATTTCTTAAACTACTATAGTCAGGTTGATTACCTAAGTTATTATCATGACCTTTTTCTATCTTCTCAAGAAGGTCAAGGAAAATTTCATCTAAGTTATTTAAAATTTCCTTTATTTGGTTTTCCTGGTTTTCTAAGGTTGTCCTAGTAGGATTTTCTCCAAATTCATCTTTCCAAGATGAAATGGGAGGGTTTACTAAGTAAGGGTTAGGTTTTAATGTATAGGGTTTCCTAAGGTCATATCTAGGGGTATAGGTAGGGATAGGGTTCCTAGGTATACATGGTTCTCTAGAGAGAAAGAAACCATGGGGTTCTAATCTAGGTGTGGGGAATGGTGGATGTAAAACAGGGTTTAGGGGGGTTATAGGTGTTGCCTTAGCATAGAAATCTCTCAAGTGTTTTAAATGTGGGTTATCTAGGAAAGGTGTAAAACCTAAGGGTGAAGGTGTATCTAAACTATTCCTAAAGTCTCCTAAGGTATCGGGAAGGTAGGGTTTAGGGTCATAATCTAGTACATTCGGAGAGGATAGATCATTCTCCGGATGTAGACTAGATGAGACGGGGGTAGAGTAGTGGGGAGTAGACACATCTAACTAATAATAGAGATGATATGCATTATGCAATAGTTATACAACTAAGTACTATTCTAAATGCATCATTTAGCAGTTAAGCAATTAAACAGTTAAGCAGTTAAGAACTATACTAACCTTAGCATGTATGATTACGGAGGATGGCAGGGGCACTGAGGACTTTCCCAGGTTTAGGAAAAGTAGTTGTAGTTTAGGTTTTGACCTTGTTCTCTACAACTGATGCTCTGATACCAATCTGTAACACCCCCATTTTCACGTTTCGCAGCGGATTTAGGGTTGAGGTATTACTTCATGGGATCACAGTTACAGTAATAGAAAACGACTCGAAAAGAGACGTTTTTATAAATATGTTATCATTCACTAAAATATCAGAGTTTTATTAAGGTGAGGTCCCGTGAATCTAAGTGTGAAATAGTATGAGAATGATAACAAGTTTGAAAGTCCTCCGAGTTCAGTGCCTTCTCCTGCCATGTCTCCATAATGGTATACCTAGGATACATGCTTAAAAAGTCAACACTAGGTGTTGAGTGAGAATCATAGGTTTAAGTGTTAGTGAATACAAGTTCCCTTGGCTACGTTGTTACACCCATCTAGGAAAATGTTTTGTGTGTTTGATAATTGTGATGCATGCATGTTGGGTTTTAAGTTAACTCTACTTCTGTGTATACTCTACTGCCGGTCAGACAACTCTACTGCTAGTGTAAAGTCTCTACTGCCAGACATTACTACTGCTGAGACTCTACTGCTGGAAGTATACTGCCATGATAACTCTGCTGCTTGGTGATAAGTTTATGTACGCGGCTTTGTATTTATAGTAAAGATGTTTTGTAATATTCTATTGTTTTAGAATATCTTTGTCTTGTATAGGAAGTTGATGTAAGGCCGTAGGGTTCCTTGGTGTATAAAAGGAGATCCTAGGGTTTGTCTAGAGTACGTATTATTCTAGTATTCATACACTTCAAGGTTGTAAAACCCTAGCACTATTCAGAGTGCTCGTATTAATCATATTGAAGTGTTTAAGGTGTGAATTACCTGTGTTCACGTTCTTCTTAAGTTAATTACTATATTCCGCATAGTGATTAAGGTTACATACAAGTCAGCTTCTATACATTATTGTCTTGGTTTATCTAAGATAGTAATACTAGATCAACTGCTCAACTGGGATCAACCATGCACAATTATCAGGAGTGGGGTATGTTGCACTAAGCTCATGAACCACACGTTAACAATCCGGGTCATGTGGGCTGCAGACCCAACATGAGAGGATGGGAAGGATAACTTGCCAAAGTTAATCCTTCAGTGGATTCAAGTATAGTACTTATTGGTACCACCTAGTGAGGTGTTAATACCAACGGGAGTTGTCAAACTCCAATAGATCTATCAACTATACTCGCGTTCGCGTGGGTAAAATATCCCAAATGATTAGATTCGTGAATTTTGGTTATGTAGTGGTGGCAGTTTGTTTACTCGTGCAACAACCAAAGAAAAAGACTTGTATTCGGTTTAAAGTAAAGCAAGTAGCAAGTATCCCCCTCACAGGGTTTGTAAAGCATTTAGAGTGAAAAGTTTTAAAAGATGTGAGGCTACGAAACTCACCTGGGCTTAGGGAATTCTAACTAGTGTAAAGAGTGACTCGGAAACTAGACTGCCTTACTCACGTATCCTGATGTTATTGTTGTTGTGGATGTATGTCAAGCTTTAGTTGTTTAGTTTATGTTTCTTAAGTAATTATTCTTAGGGTTTTTAGAGTTTTAGATATAACATAACACCGTTCAGGCCATCATATTTCAGAAGTATAAGACTCCTCACATGAAGCTCCCTATTATTGCATTACGTTATCAGCGTAATACCGTTCGGGCCATCATAATTCAGAAGTTAATACTCCTCACATGAAGCTCCTTACTATTGAGTCATGTTGTTATTAGGGTTTAGTTATAACATAACACCGTTCGGGCCATCATAATCCAGAAGTATATGCAATAATCGTTTGAGGAGTCAGGGCACTTTAAATCGTAAACCCAACAAATTCGTCAGAACGAAATATCCACATAGTACTCCTCACATGAAGCTCCCTAGTATTGTGTTATGCTTCTAACTTTAAAATAGGTTTGCTATATATATGAAATAGTTTACTTTATACCCTTTAAGTTTAGTATATTTGCAAAATCTACCCTAGACTTACAATACTTATATTACTTAGGTTTATAACTATTTAGACTTAACACTATTTGTCCCTATACTTATATATTTTAGAAAAATGACAGAAATGACCCTTGGACTTATAAGTTTTCTATATTTACCCTTTATACCCTTATTTTTATAACTTTTGCAAAACTAGTCCTTTTAAGTTTATAACTTTTTAACTTTTTATCCTAGGGTTTTATAATTTTGCAAAAAGGGTCCTTATACTTATAACTTCTAAGAAATGTCAAAAATAGTCCCTAGACTCTATATTTTCCAAAAATTACAATATATACCCCTATGCATGGAAAAATTTGCAAAACTAGTCCTAATTCCATGCAAACTATATTTTTATGAAATAAAAAGGTTTCCTAGCTTATGTTTAACTAATTTTAGCTTATCTAAGTTACCTAAGTCAGATTTTATCTTATGTAAAGGGCTTATAACATAAAACAGGCAATTCGACTCTTTTTAGGGTTTAAAAATGAAAACTAGCAAATGATTATGACCAAGGCTTTGGCAAGGATCCTATGGGTTCTAAGGCACCTAATATCTATCCTAGAACTAATATGTAGAACCGTAGAAGGGGGGTGCATACGGTTTCTTCAGCTTTTTAGATGTTTAAAAAACTTAAGCCAAAGAGAACACCAAGTGGTTGTACAATAATCCAACAACCACTAACACAACCAAAGTATATAAAGCAAGTAAGAACACAACGATATATACTGGTTTGGGATGGGGGTTTATACCATCCGTACGTCCAATTGCGAATCCGCGACTCCGATACTACTCACTAGTATAATCCTTTCGGTGGATTACAAACCGTTACAATTCACTCCACCGATATTCCCTAATATCGATGCTCACAAAGAAGGAGTTACTCACCAACGGTATTCCGCCCTCGGAAACCACCCAAAAGAATCTCACGATTCGACTTAACACTAAGACCAATAAGACTTCCCACCGGAAGTATCAAACCCCAACTAGATCGCCGATGATCTAGGCTTGGTCACAAAGACACAAGACTTCCCGTACAAACAAATGAATGAAATAAGATTCTTTGTTTTAACAACCAAGTCCTAACCTAACCTAGAGACTCGATTGTAATAGAAAGGGTAGAAGAAGAAGACCCTAGACACAATCACAAGAGTGGATTAAGTTCTTGTGATTCTTCCCTTGCAAGGAGATGTGTTCTTTCAAAGATGTTATATGAAAATCAAGAACACAAGATTAGAGATAGAGAGATTAGAGAGAAAGAATGTAGAGAGAAAGAATAATGGCAAGGGGTGAGGAATACAAGAGGCAAGGTTGGGTATTTANTTTTAACAACCAAGTCCTAACCTAACCTAGAGACTCGATTGTAATAGAAAGGGTAGAAGAAGAAGACCCTAGACACAATCACAAGAGTGGATTAAGTTCTTGTGATTCTTCCCTTGCAAGGAGATGTGTTCTTTCAAAGATGTTATATGAAAATCAAGAACACAAGATTAGAGATAGAGAGATTAGAGAGAAAGAATGTAGAGAGAAAGAATAATGGCAAGGGGTGAGGAATACAAGAGGCAAGGTTGGGTATTTATAGGCCAAGACCCAACTTGGGAAAAATTTACCGAGGCCGGCGCGCTGTCCACGTGTCAACGCGTGGGTGACGCGCCAGAACCTCTGTAATATTTTTCCCAAAACTTGGGTGTTGGTCTTTTAAATACCTTACCTTGCTAAACCCCCAATTGTACTAACATTAATCAATCTAAGGTTTACCAACTCAAATAGCCAATTTGAAAAACATTTTGTGAAGTAGTTAAAGAGAAAAAAATTACCAAGGGTATAAGAGATAGAAAAGGTAATTTAGAAGGGGTGTAAATGTAATTCCTCACATGGCATAAGTGAGAAGAGAATATGCCATGGTATATTCCACAAGGGAAGGGTTAAGGTGTAACTATGGTTAGGGTTAAGGGTTTAGAAGGTTTAGAGGATAACCATGGTTAAGTAAGAAGGGGTTAAGTTAGAAAGTTAACCATGGTTGTGTTGAGAAGGTTTAAGTGATCATGTTGGTTAGGTTAAGAGATAACCAAGGTTGGATGTTGGTGATGGAGGTTAACCAAGGTTGGGTTACAAAGGAATATTCCAAAGGGAATATGATTTGCTTGGAGAGAAAGGGTTAAGGTATGAAAGTAAGGGGTAGAATGTGTAAGTGTGTGTGAAGAAGGTTTGTGAGGGAAGTGTGTGTAATTTGAATGTAAAGTGGGTATGTGAGTAGCGTATGAAATTTGAATTGTAGTGTGTGTAGTTTGAATTTGTGTGGGAGTATGTGAGAATATGTGTAAGAATGTGTAAGAAGGTGTAAGTGTGTGTGAAGAGGGTATGTGAGGGAGGTGTGTGTAATTTGAATTTGTGTGGGAGTATGTGAGGGGACAAGAAGTACAAAAGGGTGATGTGTGTAAGGNTAATTTGAATGTAAAGTGGGTATGTGAGTAGCGTATGAAATTTGAATTGTAGTGTGTGTAGTTTGAATTTGTGTGGGAGTATGTGAGAATATGTGTAAGAATGTGTAAGAAGGTGTAAGTGTGTGTGAAGAGGGTATGTGAGGGAGGTGTGTGTAATTTGAATTTGTGTGGGAGTATGTGAGGGGACAAGAAGTACAAAAGGGTGATGTGTGTAAGGAATATGTAAGGGAATATGTAAGAGTGTATGGGGAAGAGGTAATAGTGGTTTAGGGTTTGAGAATGGTGGTTTTGGGTTTGATGGTTTTGAGTTTAATGGTTTTGTGTTTGATGGTTTTGGGTTTGATGGTGTTGTAGGAAATGGTTTTGTAGGAAGTGGTTTTGGTTTAAATGGTTTTGGGTTGAGTGGTAATTTGTTGAAAAAGAAAATTAAGCAAATATTAAGAATGAAATAAAGAGAAGATTAATAAATAATCTAATTGTCATTAAGAAGAAAGAAATTTGACAATTAAGATTATAGGTTGAGAAAAATCATAAGTTACTTATTTACTCAAGTAACAATACGTCGAGAATCCATAGTTTCATATCTCGTGACATTCCACGACTCGACGTTCTCAACTAACACCTTGGTGCAAACAAGTCAAGTGCTTTGCCGATATGTAAAGCATAACCCAAGTGGGAAAGGATGCATTTACGCAAAGTGACCTTGGACTTAGTTTGACCAATAAGGGAGTAAACCCGTTACGTGATTAGATAAGACGTAAGCACGAGATATGAGCATATGGATGCTTTCACGTGTTGTTACGTGAAATATATAAGCTCCCTAAGTTTAGAAAGCCTTGGCTAGAGGCAAGTGTTAGAAAACTTGAGTTGGCGTTTTCCCAAAGTGGGTGCTTTAAAAATAGGATCTCTTTAATCTCAAAACTCGTTTCGAGTGATCTCAATTAAGCACATAACATATTCATACCTGAATTGAAAGATCCACATTTTTCGGGTAAGGGGAAGGCCGACTTTGAAAATTCACCAAATTCCATACAGTCCCCTGGCGCTTCCCCGGCGCGTCAGCGCGCCGGCACCGCGCCAGCAGCAGACATGGAATTTTGCGAATTAGGCTACCGTTTGATGTTTTAAGTGTTTCGAAGGTTTATTTGTCATTATCAAAATATTAAGAGATCTTGATCATGTTGCCTCAACAATCTCCCCCTTTTTGATGATGACAAATAAAATCCGAAAGCAAATAAAACTTACAAACGTAGCGAAGACAAGCGCGCCTTTGGTGAAGCTTTGCGTCTTGACCTTGCCTTGTAAATTTGGTGAAGTCCTTTGCTTGCTCTTTAGCTTGACCTTCACTCTTGCTTTCTTTCTCCCCCTTTTGTCGAATCAAAAAGGCGGGACTTCCATGTGAATGGGTAAAGTAGCTTGTTCCATAGCACCCGAGCGTGCTCCCCCTTGAACATAGCTCCCCCTAGATCGTTGCTCCCCCTTGTTCCAAGGCAGGGATCCATGGGTCAAGAGCCTCATCTTTGCGGTTGCCTAGCTACATGAAAACAACACAACAACCAACAACTAAGAAATTCTCACATGTGGAAGTCCAAGATGGGTTAGGTTACCATTTGGATACTTACAACATGGGTTAGTGCACATTATAAACATATATATATATATATATATATATATAAGTGTCCAAGATGACTCCAATATCCAAATGTTGAGTTAGACACAAGACAACCTCTCTATATATGTATATAAACGTAAGAGTCAATAATTATAGAGGTCAAATATCAATAAGAGAAATCATATCACAGAAATAAACAACACAAGCATTTTATTCAACACACATAATGAAGGACATACAAGAAGAGCATCATACAATCCTATCATATTTTATTCATACTAGCTTGTGAAAGTACCTAGATGGTTACTACTTAAAGCAAGGATCCACTACTTCACTCTTCATCCTTTTCTTGAAGAGTGACCCTTGAGATATCTTTGAGAACGGCGGTCATTACCAACATGTCATTGTTTATTGACTTGTGTAGTTCTCTCATTTCCTTACGTATAGCGAAAATATTCCGCTCAATTACACTAATGGTTGAGCAACATGCACATGCAAGAGTGTGATCATTCTTAACCGGTTTAGGGAGTTTTTGCTCAATTTTGGTATAAATGTCATCTTGGACAAAACAAAGTTTGAGGAAATCTTTGACAATTGGGATTTCCGCACCACTAATGTTATCCCAATTTATGCTTTCTTCCTCTTCTCTAGACATCATTCTTCTTCCATTGTTGAAGTGGTATGATGATCCAACATATTCATTATCCAAATTCATTTCAAGTGTGTTTTTAAGTGTAATTTGTTCTTGAGAAGTGTTTGGTGTATAGACAATTAACAAGATCATCCCTTTTATAGGTGAATTATGTTGGTAGTTAGGATTCTTAGCACATAAAGTTAGTCATGATATCAATGATCAAGGTACTTAGATGCTTGATAAGATGTTCAACCCATCTAAATCATGTACTAATATCCCTTGATCACATGGTGTTGGGAGAAGATATTCAAAGGGAGATGAGTGTTCTAGTTAGGCTCAAGTAGAGGTTGGGTGAACTAGATACACATGCTAGTTTCTAATATTTTTCATGCATGCATCAACCCCATGCATGAGGTTACATGCCAACCAATGTTAAGGGGGAAGCATGAATCAATTTTATTTAAGCATGCAACATGTGTTAAACACATAAGGTGAACAAGTAGAGTTAGATATAATATTTTCAACACAAGTGTGAATTGTGTTTTGATATTTTATCTAATCTTGGAAACTTAACATAGTCAAAATTATCAAGATGAATCAAGATAATTTGTGCTAAGTTTTCTTATTCAAACACATAGTATAGACATGTAGGATCTTAGAATATTATCACTCATTTATTGAATGATGAGTTAATACATATCTTTCTTCTCGGAAACAATTAATGCTTCCTTCCATGCCTTCACCCAAATCCTAGTCATATAAGCTCACATATGCTCTAAGAGTATTTAAATGACTTTGCAAGACTATATGTTTTACTAAAAAAGATTGTTCTCTTAAGATGATGATCATCTAGGCCTATCCCAAAACAATTTTGATTTTTGAATGTCATGCCATTCCTAATTTTGTTTTGTTTGTGATCTAAGTGTCCTCTTATTCAAGTCGCCGATGACTTGCTCAATCGGATGACCCCTCGCTTCTCTCACATCTTTAGGATTGTCGTCATCCGAAACATTAACTTGTAATGTCGGCGACCTTTCTTGATCATGACCTATGTGCTCGTTGATCACATCATCCTCAACCGGAGGAGATGTAGAAGGCTCGGGTAAGCTTTCGTCAAAGGTTACGTTGAGGGATTCCTCAATCCTCATTGTTTCCTTGTTAAGCACTATGTATGCTTTACTTGTTTGAGAGTATCCTAAGAAGACACCTTCATACGCCTTTGGGTTGAATTTGGTGAGGTATTCTTTGGTGTTAAGTATGAATACTTTGCAACCAAAGACTCTAAAATACTCTAGGGATGGTTTTCTATTCCTAGGTATTTCATATGGAGTTTTATTAATGACTTTTCTTATGTAGACTCTATTAAAGATATAGCACGCGGTATCTAGGGCATGACACCAAAACTTTTGTGGAATGGATTGTTCATCAAGCATAGCTCGACTCATCTTTCTTAACTTACGATGTGTTCTTTCAACAATCTCATGCGATTGATAAGTGAACGGGCCCGACAAGTTATAAGATATTCCATGTTGTTCACAAAAGGTTCCAAATTGCATCTTATCAAATTCACTACTATGATTTGTTTTAATTGAAACAATTGAACAATCAAGTAGGTTTTCAAGTTTCTTTCTTAAGATATCAAATTTATTTAAGACTCCTTCTTTATTTTCTAAAGAACAAGACCCATGTATAATTTGAATAATTATCTACAATTATCAAAGTGTAGAAGTTTCCTCTGTAGCTTTGGATTGGAGATGGACCATACAAATCCAAGTGAACCAACTCTAAAACCCTATTAGTTGACACTTCATTTTTATTTCTATTATTTGCTTGACCTTGACTCCCTAAACATGTATCACAATGATGTCTTTCAAAGCTCAACTTTGGTAAATTCCGTACTAGCTCGTTTGAAGCTAGGTTTTGAACTAACCTCATATTGGCGTGACCTAACCTCCTATGCCAAAGCGTTGAGTTATCCACCATGGAAGTGAGACATATGTGTTGCTTAGAATTATCTCCTAACTTGCATGTATACAAGTTATTTCTCCTAATACCTTTAGCTAACACAACCCCATTTTTACTAATAGTACAATCCTTTTTGGTAAATTTAATCTCACAATCATCATCACTTAATTGACTCACACTAATCAAATTAAAACTTAGACCCCTAACATTCTCAACATTGGAGATTTCTATGGAGTCATGAAGGACATTACCTTTGCCGACAATTTTGCCGTTAAGTTTGCTTCCAAAAATGACTTGATTGCCGTTATACTCCATGTATGAAGTGAACAATCTTCTATTCCCGGTCATGTGTTTAGTGCAACCACTATCCACTATCCACTCATCCGGTTGTAGATCACTTTTGAGACAAACTTACAACAAAGATATAACTCATGCTTTTGGTACCCATTGTTTCATGGGTCCATTTTGGTTAGCATTCATAGTGCCCAAGTTGAACATTCTTGGGTCTTGAAGTAAGAAACACAACTTCTCAATACCAAAACTAGAAAAAATGGACCAAGGATTATTTTGAAAATTATTTTGACTTTGATAACTTGGTCCATAGTTGTTATATCCTTGTGGTCTAAAGAAGGTTTGGTTTGGGTAAGAGTTATTTCTCCTTTGTTAGTTGTTGTGTTGGTATTGAGAAGAACTTTGATTATAGTTATAGAAATTTCTTCTTTGATTATTTTGAAAAGAAGGTCTTTGGTTGTGTGGTGTGGTAGGTCTCATATTGAGTGTAGTCAAGAGTGATCTATTATAAACTCTAGATTGTGTATAACCAAGGCCATTACGAGAAACGGAGTTAAAATTTTGTCTTGGATTTACCCTTCTCATGACGGGAGCTTGGTTCCTTCGAGTGTTTGCAAAAGGAGTTTGAGGTGTAATTGGTTTGTTATAAATATTTGACGGAACTCCATTTTGCTTCAGAGGTCTGGCGCGCTTATGGCGCGTTGACGCGTCATCCAGCGCGTCAGCCTCGGAAAACTTTGGAATTTCGCTTTCCTTGGCCTTAACAAAAGCAATTGGTTTTGTTAGATTTGTAGAAGAGGTTTGACCAGGTTTTGAAAATCCAAGACCTTCCTTATCTTGGGACTTCTTTTGGCGACTTATAATTTCTTCTAGATCATTTGTGCTTTTCTTAAATTTTGAAAAGCTTAAAGACTCTTTTTGAAGTTTAGATACTTTATCATTCAAAGAGTCAACCTCAAGTGTGAGTGATTCACATTTCTTACAGGTTCAACCACCTCTTTGCCATGATTTAGTTTCTTAACCTTTTTCTCGAGTTCATGGACTCTTACATTAGTTTAGCACGTTCTTGTTCAATGATTAGTTTTTCTTTAACAACATTTTCAAACATTTTTCTAAAGTCGTCATTGAACTTATTTAGCTCCTCTTTCTCCTTTTGCAAGTTGATAATATCTAAATTATTAAAGGAAGAAGAGTTTAGAGGTACCTCAAGTTTTTCTTGAGCCATGAGACTAGTGGCTTCCTTTGATGGTTGTTCTTCTTCTTCACTATCACTCCAACCTACTCCGACGAATGCCTTGTTTACTTTAGGCTTAGTACATTCATTAATGAAGTGACCCTTTTCACCACAATTGTAGCATCCTTGGGTTCGTCTTGAACTCTCACCAACCTTGTTGTCAATACCTCGATTTCCACCATTTCCTTGGTTGCCAAATCTATTGCCTCGCCTAAAGTTTCCGCCTCTTCTAAAGAACTTCCTAAAGTTCTTTGCCATCAAGTTGTATTCTTCGTCGTCCATCTCGTCTTCTTCATTATCACCGTCTTGACCATCACTATCATCACTAGCTTGGCTATTAGTAACTTTAGCTTTAAGGGCCAAAGACTTAACCTTCTCCTTCTTGTCTTTGATGCTAGCTTTGTCACTCTCAAGGATCATTTCATACACCTTGAGATTTCCAATAAGCTCGTCAAGAGGAAGTTCCGTCAAATTCTTGGCTTCCTCTATGGCCGTCACCTTTGGCCTCCACTTTATCGGAAGTGCTCGAAGAAACTTCCTCACATGGTTCTTGTTATAGAAGCTAGGATCTAGAGCCGTGAGGCTAGTGATAATAGCATTGAACCTTGTGTAACCATTATCAATGGTTTCTTCATCCGAGATCGAGAATTTCTCATATTGTTGTATGAGTAGATCGATCTTGCAATCCTTTACTTGTGAATTGCCTTGATGAGTGATGATGAGAGAGCGCCAAATTTCCTTGGCGGTTTTACAAACATGGACCCTCTCGAACTCCTTTCGAGGGAGAGCGTTATAGATTAACATCTTGGCTTCATCATTCTTCACGAGCTTTTTCCTTTCATCATCCTTTAGATCGGAGTGTGGTTTTTCAACTAACAACTTCGTTTCGGGGTCTTCCACCATGAACACAAAGTTGCCATTTTGATTAATTTCCCACAAATCAAGATCTTTGGACCTAACATAGGTCTCAAATCGGGTTTTCCAAAAACAAAACCCATCGGTTTCTAGCAAAGGTGGTCTTTGCATAGAACATCCCTCCGCGTAGTTCTCTTGAGCCATGGATCTATACTCAACTTTACCAAAAATCTTAGTTAGGATTTTAGATTTTTGGAAAAGAAGTTTTTGACTTAAAACAACTTGTCGGGAAGGTTTTAACGCTCAAAAACTTGAGTATTCCGCTCTGATACCAATTGTAGAACCGTAGGGGGGGGGGGTGAATACGGTTTCTTCGGCTTTTTAGATGTTTAAAAAACTTAAGCCAAAGAGAACACCAAGTGGTTGTACAATAATCCAACAACCACTAACACAACCAAAGTATATAAATCAAGTAAGAACACAACGATATATACTGGTTCGGGATGGGGGGTTTATACCATCCGTACGTCCAGTTGCGAATCCGCGACTCCGATACTATTCACTAGTATAATCCTTTCGGTGGATTACAAACCTTTACAATTCACTCCACCGATATTCCCTAATATCGATGCTCACAAAGAAGGAGTTACTCACCAACGGTATTCCGCCCTCGGAAACCACCCAAAAGAATCTCATGATTCGACTTAATACTAAGACCAACAAGACTTCCCACCGGAAGTATCGAACCCCAACGAGATCCCCGATGATCTAGGCTTGGTCACAAAGACACAAGACTTCCCGTACAAACAAATGAATGAAATAAGATTGTTTGTTTTAACAACCAAGTCCAAACTAACCTAGAGACTAGATTGTAATAGAAAGGGTAGAAGAAGAAAACCCTAGACACAATCACAAGAGTGGATTAAGTTCTTGTGATTCTTCCCTTACAAGGAGATGTGTTCTTTCAAAGATGTTATATGAAAATCAAGAACACAAGATTAGAGATAGAGAGATTAGAGAGAGAGATTAGAGAGAAATAATGTAGAGAGAAAGAATAATGGCAAGGGGTGAGGAATACAAGAGGCAAGGTTGGGTATTTATAGGCCAAGACCCAACTTGGGAAAAATTTACCGAGGCTGGCGCGCTGCCCACGCGTCAACGCGTGGGTGACGCGCCAGAACCTCTGTAATATTTTTCTCAAAACTTGGGTGTTGGTCTTTTAAATACCTAACCTTGCTAAACCCCCAATTGTACTTCACACTAAACCTTAACATTAATTAATCTAAGGTTTACCAACTCAAATAGCCAATTTGAAAAACATTTTGTGAAGTAGTTAAACAGAAAATAAATTATCAAGGGTATAAGAGATAGAAAAGGTAATTTGGAAGGGGTGTAAATCTAATTCCTCAAATGGCATAAGTGAGAAGAGAATATGCCATGGTATATTCCACAAGGGAAGGGTTAAGGTGTAACTATGGTTAGGGTTAAGGGTTTAGAAGGTTTAGAGGATAACCATGGTTAAGTAAGAAGGGGTTAAGTTAGAAAGTTAACCATGGTTGGGTTGAGAAGGTTTAAGTGATCATGTTGGTTAGGTTAAGAGATAACCAAGGTTTGGTGTTGGTGATGGAGGTTAACCAAGGTTGGGTTACAAAGGAATATTCCAAAGGGAATATGCTTTGCTTGGAGAGAAAGGGTTAAGGTATGAAAGTAAGGGGTAGAATGTGTAAGTGTGTGTGAAGAAGGTTTATGAGGGAAGTGTGTGTAATTTGAATGTAAAGTGGGTATGTGAGTAGTGTGTGAAATTTGAATTGTAGTGTGTGTAGTTTGAATTTGTGTGGGAGTATGTGAGAATATGTGTAAGAATGTGTAAGAAGGTGTAAGTGTGTGTGAAGAGGGTATGTGAGGGAGGTGTGTGTAATTTGAATTTGTGTGGGAGTATGTGAGGGGACAAGAAGTACAAAAGGATGATGTGTGTAAGGAATATGTAAGGGAATATGTAAGAGTATATGGGGAAGAGGTAATAGTGGTTTAGGGTTTGAGAATGGTGGTTTTGGGTTTGATGGTTTTGAGTTTAATGGTTTTGTGTTTGATGGTTTTGGGTTTGACGGTTTTGTAGGAAATGGTTTTGTAGGAAGTGGTTTTGGTTTAAATGGTTTTGGGTTGAGTGGTAATTTGTTGAAATAGAAAATTAAGAAAATATTAAGAATGAAATAAAGAGAAGATTAGTAAATAATCTAATTGCCATTAAGAAGAAAGAAATTTGACAATTAAGATTATAGGTTGAGAAAAATCATAAGTTACTTATTTACTCAAGTAACAATACGTCGAGAATCCATAGTTTCATATCTCGTGACTTTCCACGACTCGACGTTCTGAACTAACACCTTGGTGCAAACAAGTCAAGTGCTTTGCCGATATGTAAAGCATAACCCAAGTGGGAAAGGATGCATTTACGCAAAGTGACCTTGGACTTAGTTTGACCAATAAGGGAGTAAACCCGTTACGTGATTAGAGAAGACGTAAGCACGGGATATAAGCATATGGATGCTTTCACGTGTTGTTACGTGAAATATATAAGCTCCCTACGTTTAGAAAGGCCTTGGCTAGAGGCAAGTGTTAGAAAACTTGAGTTGGCATTTTCCCAAAGTGGGTGCTTTAAAAATAGGATCTCTCTAATCTCAAAACTCGTTTCGAGTGTTCTCAATTAAGCACATAACATATTCATACCTGAATTGAAAGATCCACATTTGTCGGGTAAGGGGAAGGCCGACTTTGAAAATTCGCCAAATTCCATATAGTCCCCTGGCGCGTCCCCGGCGCGTCAGCGCGCCGGCAGCGCGCCAGCAGCAGACATGGAATTTTGCGAATTAGGCTACCGTTTGATGTTTTAAGTGTTTCGAAGGTTTATTTGTCATTATCAAAACATTAAGAGATCTTGATCATGTTGCCTTAACATAATATAAAGCTAAAAGAATCAAAATGGAAAGCTTACTTGACTAGTGAAGGGTTAACGAGGGGTTTAGAGTTTCTAGGGCTTCTCTCGGCTCAAACCACAACTCGACAAGGCTCAAGGCTTCACTACTCATTTGCTACGACTTCTAAGGATCTTATACTACAGAAATGTGAGGTGGAGAAGAGAAGGAAAGGTGTGAAGAAGAATGGAGGGGAGGAGGGGGTATTTATTCTCGCCTAAGGAGTAGCGAGCGAGAAAAAGAAGTAGGAGGTGTCGAGGAGGGGGGAGGTGAGTAAGCTGAGCTAGGAGGTGTCGTGGGAGGTCTAGAGGGTGACAAGGACGAGCTAGGAGGTAGCTAGGGGGCTGCCTAGGCCGGTTTTAGTGGTAGAGAGCCGAGGGAGGCGGTTAGAGAAGAAAGGGTGACAAGGAGGTGATGCACCACCTTGCTTGCTAGCTTAGAGGTGCTTGTGAGCTGCTTGGGAGGTTTAGTGGTGGTTTAGGGTGATTAGTGGTGGATTAGTGGTGGTTTAGTGGTGGTTTTGGGTGATTAGTGGTGGATTAGTGATGGTTTAGTAAAGTAGGTGACAAGTAGGTGATGCACCTACTTGTTTGGGTGCTTGTAAGGTGATAGGATGCTATCTTAACTAGGGAGAGGTGTTAGGGTGCTTGGTTGTAAGGTTTGAGGTGCTATAGTAGCCTAGTTCTAAGGTTTAAGTCTAGTTCTAACCTAGATTTGCCTAGAGTGAGTTTAGGGTTTTTCCTAGGGTTTAGTGCCTAAGTTAGGTTCCTAAGAGTGTTTAGTGACTAATCCTAAGTCCTAAGGGGTTTGTACTAAGTGGTGGTAACTTATGGGAAAGATTTAGGAAGGTTTGACCTAGTTTTCGGGAATTTATAACCTAGTTATGGTTTTATGTCTAAGGGACTTGTACCTAAGCTCTAATGCGTTGTACTAGTGCCTAAAGGTCTTAAAGTATCCTAATGTTCCTAAGGTAACTCATACTTAAGCCTTGGACACTTTCAACTAGTTTAACTAAGCATATAGGGTTTAGTAAGCACATAGACCTAATTAGGGTTTGTTATGGTTTTGTGGTAGGTTTAGTGTGTTAGATTGGTAAATTACTTATTATGGTGTTGTTGTGATCTTATGCTTGACATACCAGGGGTTTATAGGGTGTGAGTGTTGAGTTATTTGGCTTGTGAGGATACGTGGGCAAGTCTAGAGAGTCATGCAAGTAATGAATGCACATAAAAAGCAAAAATTTACCTTGAAATACCTACTATAGGTATTTGTAATGGGAATGATAGTGATGAGATTTTGTGGGTTGTTACAAGTATAAATGATACAAAACTAAAACCAGCTATTAAGGTTGGAGTAGGACTTGGTAAAAATAAATTTAGAACTAAAACTACTCAACCGAGACCTAAAACTCTTATTCCCAAACGCCCCTTTCCAAAGAGCAACTACAACGTACAACCAAACTACCAACATGGTTGGAACCAAAACATACCTAGACATTACCAAACTCCAAATTACATGTCATGGAACCCATATCTTCCATTTTCATACATGGATCAAGTTAATGGTATGTTTAACCAAAATGGACCCATGAGATATTGGGGACCAAATGTTTGAGTGTTTTCCATAAAATAGGTATGCTTCAAGGTTAGTTTGGAACCGGATGAATGGATCAAAGGTAGTGGTTTCTCAAGGCACATGACGGGTAACAAAAGCCTCTTTTCAACATATCAAGAATGTGATGGAGATAATGTTACATTTGGTAGCAAGGCAAAATGCAAAATCATCGGAAAAGGTACAATTTCGCATGACTTTCTCTCTATAGATGATGTAGCTCATGTTGATAACCTAGGTTTTGATCTCCTTAGTATTAGTCAACTTTGCTGGAAAAAGTATAACGTCCTTTTCAGTGAAAATGGAAGTAAAATACTTAAAGATGGCATAACCGTAGCTAAAGGTGTTCTTAAGAACAATGTATATGTCATGAAGATGGATCAAACATCTTGAGACAAACTTTGCCTCACCTCATTAGATGAATCTTCAACTTTATGGCATAGACGTTTAGGACACGCGAATATGAGACTTATTCAAAACCTATCCTCCAAAGATCTAGTTAGAAACCGACCTAAGTTGAGATACGACCAACACTTTTGTGATGCTTGCAAAATTGGTAAACAAGTTCATAGTAGCCATAAGGCTGAAAATGTGGTGTCTACATCTAGGTGTCTAGAACTTTTACATATGGATTTATTCGGTCCATCCGCTATACAAAGTTATGGAGGTAACTTCTATACTTTGGTTATAGTGGATGACTATTCAAGATACACTTGGACAAAGTTTTTGAAAAGTAAAAACAAAGCTTTTGATCAATTTGAACTCCTAAGCAAGAAAATTCAAAACCAATTAGGAACTTGTATCGTGTCTATTAGAACGGACCACGGTCGTGAATTTGATAATGAAATACAATTTGAAAATTTTTGTGATAAAAATGGTATAACACACAACTTCTCGGCACCACGCACTCCTCAATCTAATGGTGTAGTAGAACACAAAAACCGGACCCTTCAAGAGATGAGTAGAACAATGCTTAATGAACAAAATATTCCACAAAAGTTTTGGTATAACGCCGTTGACACGTCAACCTACATTTTAAATCGTCTTGATTAGACCATTTTTGAACAAAACTCCATATGAACTATATAAAGGTAAAAAGCCTACATTAGGATATTTTAGAGTGAAATTCGACCCAAAGTCTTATGAAGGTGTGTTTCTTGGATATTCACAAAATAGCAAAGCTTACATTGTCTTAAACAAAGAAACCTTAAGAGTCGAGGAATCTTTGAACGTAACATTCGACGAGAGTCCACCTCCGTCTAAGACATCACATTTGGTAGATGATGACTTAGTTGAAAGTCAAGTAACGGAAAATCAAGAAATCCTAGATAATGACAAGGAAGAAGAACCATTAAACCAAGAAATTGTCAATGTCAAAGAATCTAAAAGTCATCCATTAGATAGTGTCATAGGAAATATTAACGAAAGAACACTAAGATCAAAATTCCAAAATGAAAGTAACTTCTTTTGTTTCATGTCAACTATTGAACCAAAAATATAAACGAAGCCATAAAAGATGAGTCATGTGTAATAGCTATGCAAGAAGAATTAAACCAATTTGTTAGAAATGACGTTTGGACATTAGTTCCTCAACCAAAAAGTCAAACGATAATTGGAACAAAATGGGTGTTTCATAATAAAATGGATGAAAATAGCTTAGTGTCTAGAAACAAAGCTAGGCTAGTAGCACAAGGTTATAATTAACAAGAAGGCATTGACTACGACGAAACTTTTGCTCCGGTTGCTAGGCTCGAGTCAATAAGAATTTTACTTGCATATGCATGCGCACACGATTTTAAACTCTTTCAAATGGATGGCTAAAGTGCATTCTTAAACGGATTTATTAATGAAGAAGTATATGTCGCCCAACCACCGGGCTTTACCGATTTTGAAAAACCTAATCAGGTTTACAAACTTAAAAAGGCTTTATACGGACTTAAGCAAGCTCCAAAAGCATGGTATGATCGACTTAAGACCTTCCTAGTTGACCATAGGTACACCATGGGCTTAGTTGATAATACTATCTTCACTAAGAAAAAAGGTTCACATATTATCATAGTCCAAATCTATGTTGATGACATCATATTCAGATCAACTTGTCAAGAATTATGTGCTGATTTCTCAAAAATCATGCACGATGAGTTTGAAATGAGTATGATGGGAGAACTCAACTTTTTCCTAGGACTTCAAATCAAAAAATTAGAAGATGGCATCTTCTTTAACCAATCTAAATACATAAAAGACATGTTTAAGAAATTTGGCCTTGAAGATTCTAAACCAATCAAAACTCCTATGTCCTCAGAAACTAAACTTACTGTTGATGCATAATCTGGCGCGGACCGATTCAACGACTCTCCCTGGGCCGTTTGTCGTCTTTTCGAGCCCTGAGTAGACCTTTCAACAAAGAGAACCCATTAGGAGTGGACCCGAGGCCGTAGCCCCGGGATCCACCTCCGACGGTCAAGTTAGTATTGATGCGTTATAGCATACAAGAGTTAGGTTTAGGGTGACCTGTTGTGTTCTGTTGTGAATGGAATCCCAGCCCTATATTTATAAGGCATGGATTAGGGTTTAGGCGTAGAGTGGGCCGCTGTCTGCCGGGCCTGGCCCATTCCTAGTCCAGTCCAGACTATACGTCCACAAGCCCCCCAAGTCTAGTGTGACATAGTGCATGGCTATGTTATGCTAAACTTAAGTTCTGTTCATGGCCGCGTAGGCCCAATCAACCATGACGGCATGGCCCATGTGTGCGCAACTCAGGTGTGCACATAGGACGGACTATACCGTGCAGCCCAAATGCGACAGTGCGCACTGGGATTGCGATTGTGATTGTCTCACAATGGTGAAGGTGGATCTCGTATGCCGCATCCTGGGTAAGGGCGTACCTTTTGTACCAGTAACGATGCAGCATGGTGCGACGACATGCTTCTGTGGCAGAAGTGCGCGCTGTGCGCGACAAGGATGCGCGCTATACGCGACAGAGATGCGTGTTGTGCGCGACAGAGGTGCGCGCTGTGCTCGAACATTACATCCGTCTTTACAACCGACAGAGGACGTCTCCCCTGCAGCAAGATGGTGCGAATATTTAAATCCGTCTTTGTACCGGGCTTGCAATACCTCTTACGTACAATCTGCTTCCAAATATACCTGCGTGTCGCGTATGGAAACAGTGGTATTATATACCCTGGTAGCCCCCCAAGTTTGATGGTGCTACTCTTGTAGGAGCATTAAACTGAGTTATTCAAATCCTGAAAAACACTTAATAAAAATATTAAAAGTATATGCTGCGAATAGCAACATATAAAACCTAATAAAGTAAAAGGTTAGCGTGAAGCAATATATAGCACATAACATATAAGAGAAGTAGTAGTGCGACTTACACCTATCGTGAGGTTTTACAAACTATATAAGAGAAGTAGCACGTAGCTAATCTGCGAACGCAGTACGCTCATGGCGATTGATTGATCTTTTTTTATTTTATTTATTATAAAATAATGGCGCGGATGGACACACCGTAACCGCGACTAATAGTTTCAATTGCACGTACAGACGCAGATGGATGTATCGTGACCGCATAGACTCTAACGTTTGTGGATGATCGCAGATGACCACGGCTTTTTGTCTCGTGCGCTCATGGCGATTGAATAGCATCGTGGTGCCTGTACGTGACAGTGCGCTCATGGCGTCAATCTGCGAAGATGTCCGAACGCATGGCCTAACACGGGTAGATTTATCGTGACTGCGTTGTTCGCGGCTAAAAGATAAAGTAGGTCCGATCATGCGGACTTAGTGCGACTATAGGTAACATCGTGTTTACCAATTTTAAAAGATTTACATGAAATCTTAAAAAATATTCTAAAACCGTAGTTTAAGAAAATATCTTTTAGAATAGACACTTGTTACTTGCTACTTGCGTCAAAAAAAACGAACAACATTTATTTGTTTATTGGTATATTATTATTGCCTTTGAAAAGTCAACAATAGTAGGCAGAAAGAATATAAATTCGCTGATGAATTTACTATTAGGTTTTGTGAATATCGCATATTATTTTGTATCTGCGCATCATGTACTAGCAGAAAATAAAGAAAGAATACCGGCTTTTGAACTCGATGGTTGCTTTCCGGTGATGTGAGAGCATGAAACTTGTCGTAGTCATGTCCCACGGATGGCGCCAACTTGTTGATGCATAATCTGGCGCGGACCGATTCAACGACTCTCCCTGGGCCGTTTGTCGTCTTTTCGAGCCCTGAGTAGACCTGTCAACAAAGAGAACCCGTTAGGAGTGGACCCGAGGCCGTAGCCCCGGGATCCACCTCTGACGGTCAAGTTAGTATTGATGCGTTATAGCATACAAGAGTTAGGTTTAGGGTGACCTGTTGTGTTCTGTTGTGAATGGAATCCCAGCCCTATATTTATAAGGCATGGATTAGGGTTTAGGCGTAGAGTGGGCCGCTGTCTGCCGGGCCTGGCCCATTCCTGGTCCAGTCCAGACTATACGTCCACACTTACCAAGGATGAAGAAAGTGAATCCGTAGATAACACTAAATATAGAGGTATGAGTCTACTTTACCTCACGGCTAGTAGACCCAACATTATGTTTAGTGTTTGTCTATGTGCTTGTTTTCAAGAGGATCCTAGATACATTAAGGGCACTACACATTTAGGATTATGGTATCCCAAAGGAACGGGAGTAGACACCATAGTGTATGCCGACTCGGATCATGCCGGTCACTATGTTGATAGAAAAAGCATAAGTGGTATTTGTACTTTTGTTGGACATTGTCTCACGTCTTGGTTCTCTAAGAAACAAACGGATCTCGCTATCTCAACAACTGAAGTTGAATACGTGTCGGCCGGAAAAGCATGTCAACAAGCTCTTTGGATGAAGCAAGCTCTTGTCGACTACGGAATTCAACTTAATGACATCTCCATTCTTTGTGACAACAAAGGAGCCATCGACCTTAGTAAAAATCCAGTCCAACATGCTCGTACTAAACATATTGAGATCCGTCATCATTTCCTTCGCGACAATGTTCAAAAAGGGAACATCTCAATCGAGAAAGTTTCTTCCGAAGACAACATTGCCGACATTCTCACAAAACCTCTTAAACGAGAACCATTTAGCCTTCTTAGACTTGGTTTAGGACTTATGGAACCTACCTTGTAGTTTCGAACGTTAGAATAAAATCACAAAAATCAAAACAAATCAAATATTTTTTCATCTGCTGGTCTAGCGGAACCCTACGCAACAATGGACGGAACCCTATTTTTGGTTCCGCCGTATCCGTCGACCTGCAAGAACTTTTTCTTATTTATATTAAACCAAACACTCCTTATCTTATATCACCACTTCAAAACTGCTACTATTCACTTAACTACTCATCCACACCCACGAAAATTTGGTCCTCCCTTCATACACATTGCTCTCTAATCATCATTGTAGGTATTCCAAACATAATTATACTCCTGATCTGCGTATAGGAATTCTATTTTTGCACAAAAACTAAAACTTGGGGTTATGCATTAACTTGAGTAATTCATGTAGACCATTAGTTGTTAAATAAAACTAATCATGTTTCCCATAGTTAGGAATTGCATCCTTATAAGATATTAGCATGTTTACTAAAACACCCCATGACAAATTCTTGCAAATAATTCTCACAAATAGTACAAATATTTTTTCGTCTCATATTGTAAATACAAAATAAAAACGTTATGTTTAAAACATCACTTGCATAATGTCTCTTGAATGCTAAAGGGAATACATAACTAATATGTATTTTCGGGTACATTCAAACGAAGCTACATTGAGTTAGGAGCGTTTGGGTTATCTTTTGTTTATAACAAAAACTTGCATTATAAAACGTTTTAAGCATCAAAATGAGTCAAGATAACCGCACCTCCACATTGTTTTCATATAGGCACACACTAGAACATCCACATTGTAGAAGTCATTAATTTAGACTAAAATGTGAAATTTTGTGTTTTCTAGGGATCATCATGCCTCCCGCAACTCATTATGACCATAAGGACACCATTCACTACCTACCCAAACACCACAAAACCAAAGGCCTCACCGAAACTCAAGTCCACATTTTCAAAGCCTTAGAAAAACGCTATGTCCACGAGGGTAGAACCATTGACCCATCCTTCCTAGACGGAACCAATCTCCATAAGGAACTTGCCACCATCAACTTTGATTGCCTCTTAGAAATCGACGAGCCTATTTGTCCTAGATTTATTCTAGAATTCTATGCATCCGTCACTCTTTCTTCGGATGATTATGGCTACATGTCTCTTAACTTCACGGTTAGTAGCAACCAATACACCTTCACTCTCAATGAATTTGCTCAAATCTTAGGAATTCCACACCATGGTACTTGCATCTACACCGACAAACATTCACTCTCAACTCTTGACACTCTCATGGACCGAATCCATCCTTATGACACTCCTCTTGTGTCTAAGGATGTACTTCGTGAGCATCTCTTTGTTAGGACTTCCGACACTAGGAGAACCCGTACCGGAAACGAGGTCAACAAGGACCCCTATGGTATGGAACTCAATGAACTCAAGCCTCAATTCAAGAAATGGGAAGAAGTCCTTAGAGCCAATGTCATTAGCACCATAGGAAATAAGGAGCACATAAATGTTTGCCTTTGCTACATGCTCTACTCTTTGTCCACCCGGAAACCCTTCAACTTGGCCTATTACATGGCCAAAAGGATGGCCGACATTCCCGTGCAAGGCACAACGGCTATGCCCTATGGAATGCTCTTAACACGTCTCTTTAGACACATTGCTCCTATTCCTCCGACCCCAAGAGGCCTTCGCCTAGACTACTCTCTCATTCCACACACGTTTGTACCACTTAGTGATAAGAGAGTCTCCAAAGCCCAAGGGAAACGCCCTCATCCTCCTAATTCATCATCTTCATCTTCAATGAGTGAAGAGGACGGGTTACCTAACTCTAGGCTTCCATCTCTTGAATACCTTTCACAACTTCCTAATATACCAAATGAGTCCAAGGAGTTCAAGCAAACTAAGTGGATGTTCAAATGGTTTGGGAGATTTCTTGGCAAGCTCAACAAGAAGATGGATCGCCAATGAGAGCGAGTGTAGGGAGTGTTTGGCACTAGGTGTTATTTGACATATTTGGTTGTTTAAACATGTTGTTTTATGGATTTATGTATTTGTAGGGATATTTGATGATGTTTGAAACATATTTGTACTAACAATGATGCAAGAAGACGACGTTTGAGATGTTGTCAAATTTTCAAGTTTATGAAAATTTTACTAAGTATAGTGAAATTCGCTAGCCCCCGGTCAAAGTCTATCGGTAAGAGTATTTCTATATTCATTTTTTGCATTTCCTAATCAGATATAAATTAAATTTTATGTTTTAAGAGTTTTCGGAAAATTTGGAAATCGCCTCGACCCTCGAAAACCTGTTCTGTCTACTTTTTTGGCCTGACGGAACCAAATATAGGGTTCCGCCAGTGCATTTTCTGGGTAAACCTAGTTTTGGCCCAACGGACCAGACGGAACCCAAAACAGGGTTCCGCCTTTGTTGTCGTTTGATTCCGCCAAGCACCTGCAAAAAATTTTTCATTTTTTCAAATTTCAACTTCCACACAACTCCAAATCATCATTTTTAGTTTGAAACTCATTTCTCATTAGTTGTTAAGTGTATTAGGATCATTCTTAGCCATAAAAACCAATAGGAACCCATTTCCCGCCAAAAATCAAATTTAACAACAACTAACTCAAGGAACCTTTCTCCATAAGGCAAGGAACCCACTAAAAGGTTCCTTGGAATCTGTGAGACATCTGATCCAAATCACTTTGGCATGACCACTAAGCATTTAGTGCATATCTTGGTCTTCTTACTCCACCATTTTCATTGGATTGACTTCCAATGATTTGACAACCTTTATAACTCTTCCAAATCATTAGAAACCTCAATTTTTGTATGGTAGGACATTAAATCCAAACACTCCTTTCCACATTTCTTCAACTCTATAAATTTGACAACCTTAAAACACTTCCAAATCACACCATCACCATCTCAATCTCTGATTCTAACTTTCTAAACCACCAATTTGACAATGACAAAGTCAACAACCACCTCTCCACCATCTCGACCCGTTAGGAGAACCGCACGTATAAGTGTAAAACCATTTTGTTGCAACACCACCATCAATCTTTGCTCCTCATCTTCGGATGAATCACCACTTATCATCTCCTCACCCATCAAAGACGAAAACTTCCTAAATCTTGCAACTCCCACACCATCACCAAAGTTCAACCATGTTATCACCACTCCACCACCAACTAAGACACCCATTGATCCAAGTCCGCCATCGGCTCCAACTCAACCATCCAAATCTCCATCACCACCCAAATCACCTAAGCTTGAACCAATGGAGCTATTTGGAACTCCACCAACATCACCACATCCTTTTCTAGAGGACCTTGAGGATCTTCCACCAAGATCAACAAATCTACCACCCTTGCCTTCGTTTGGCTCAATCGAACGAATGGCACATGAACACACACGGGCATTCTTTGAGCCCAATGTACCATTTGAACAAGAACCACCACCACAAGAACAAACACCGTCACAACCAAAACCATTATTGTTTCACCCTCTCTACAAAGACATCTATGGACCACTCTATGGAGAAGCCCACTTTGAACAACACCTACCACGACAACCTCAAGTGTCACAACCACAATCACAATCCCAATCCCAACACTTTGAGTCCTTTTTTCCCTCATATGATGAAATTGAGGCGTCGTTATGGAACAACCCTCCAAACTCCTACGAGGAGATCAACGACCGCCTTGACAACCTCTATGCTTTCAAAAGCATGGTGGACAATCATCTCCATCAAGCCATGGAGTTTCAAACCACCTTGCTTGCCTCCATTGCAAACCCATCCTCCACTCAAGAAACCGCCACCATTCCACCACCACAGCCATCATCAAATGATCCCATCCTACCCAATCCCCGCCATGGTTGCTCACAATGTGAGCGGGCGGCAAAAATAAGTGAAAGCATAAAAATCATGCTTAACCAAGTCCAAGATGAAACCCACTTTGCTCTACAACACATTCTTGAACATTTGGATGCTCTTTCCCACCCAAACCAATCCTAGAGCGGAATATGGAGGCTTTGCCCCATTTAAGAACTTGTTGGGAGACTTCCTTTTATAGAAGTAGGATTTTTATTTTCTTAAGTTATTTTTCTTCTTTATTTTTATTTTTATTTGTATTTTTAGAAGTAGGATGGTACTTTTCATTTCTTGTCTATGACTTTTAAAAAGTCAAATTTTACTTGGAATGACATCTTTTCTTCTATCTTGTTTGCATTATTCGTTGATCATATAGGAGTTGTGATTGTGATATGGTTGCTTATATTCTCATAACTTCTTTTGTTGTAGGTTCAAAATCCATGTTTCCTAACTTGGCACTCCATTTAGGGGGAGTATTATCCAAGGGGGAGCAATTTGACTTGCATTATTCCGCTACGCAACTCTTCTTTTTGTTTCGACAAAAAGGGGGAGAAAACATATTTAAACTTACAATGATTTTCATCAATTGAGTAAAACAAGTTTAAATACAAATTTTTAAAGACTTAACACTAGAATTTGTGATTTGCTTAAAAATAAAGTTTATGTTTTGTCATCAACAAAAAGGGGGAGATTGTTAATACAAATATCGCCTAAAAACGTTATTTATATTTTACGATCTTTGCTAAGTTTTGTTAAGGACAAAATGTAAACTTTAGTTTTTAGTAAAACATGTTTATAGTTTAAGTCTTGCAAAACTAGACCTTATTTCATTTGCTACATTTACATTTCATATTAAACATAACATTTTCGTATTTCTAAATATAGAAAATATAACATGACATCATGGCATGCATCATGAGCATTTATGGAAAGATTTCTAAATCTAGAAGTTGACTTTCCATAAGATCTCTTACATATTTTAGAAGGATTCTTACTCAAACTATTGTGTGTTGACTTGAAGAATCTTGATTTGACATTGCTAGATATGAAAAGATTTCTTGAAGACTTTGACTGTCAGACCTGGTGGAACCCTGGAGTTACAAGGGCGGAACCCTTGTTTTGATTCCGCCGGATCCGCCAGGTTGCTGGTTTGGTTAGCTATAAATAGCAAGCCACTTGCAAGAAATCTCTCATCACTTTTCATTATAATTTACACATACATTCTCATTGCATTCATCTAACTCATTAACATTTCATTTGTGTGAGATCTTTTGTATCAAAGAAGATCACAAGTTCATACCAAAAGTTACAAGTCTCAACATAACATTGCAAGTCTTGTTAGCTTAGTTTTGTGTAAACTAGTGAGGTTTATACATCTATTCATTGTGTACTTTCAGTAGTGATCGGTTAGTATTTTAGTTCTTAAAATACATAGTGTGACGGGAGTGGTTGTACCCTTGTAAAAGAACTCGACATCTAGCTTTGTGCCGGTAATCTTGTGTAAGCGACGTGTAAGGTTTTCTCTGCCGGTGAAAGGAACTTGTTGACTAGTGAAAGAAACTCTCGAGTTGGATACTCGGGGCGTGGAGTAGGGCAAGGAAAAAGAGTCCTTGTAGCCGAACCATGATAAATTATCGTGTTGTGGTTTGATCGTTTCTTTCTTTATTCTTGCATATTACGTATAGTCTTTTAGTTTAGATCTTTGATTACACGTAAAGTTTCAAAAGATAATTAAGTTAAAAACAGGTAAACTATTCAACCCCCCTTCTAGTATTCGACAAAATACTTTTTAGGCATTACAACTTATATAGCTGGGTTTAAAAATACTTAATGAACAAATACATAATTCAACAAATATAATTACTGCTCTTCTTAACCCTTCACTCAAAATTACAATTATACGAGTCATTCCGACCCGTTCAATGCAGTGAGATTAGATCAAATTGTTTCTTGCGTAATGTTCAGCACTAATTTTTGTCTTGTTTGAAACTCTCATTTTTTTAGTGATGGTCGACTTTTGTTACCATGTCAAGAAAATTGTTGGTGCCTTTATTTCGTCACTTTTAATTGAAGTCGAGTCAAAAACACAAAATGATATTCAGACCCGTGCGATGCATACGGGCTCTATCTAAATTTTCAAAGCGTAATGTTTGACACTAATTTTTGTCATATATAACTTGGGTTGCCTCAGGACCTGTGCGATGTGCACAGGTTTTATCTAATTGTTCATCGCGGAAGGTTTATTTAATTGTTCTTTACGTTCATTGCATATAAGAGTCATTCAGCCCCGTGCGATGCACAAAGTTTGGATCAAATTGTTTCTTACATAATTTTTAGCACTATCAGACCCGTGTGATGCACAAAGATTGGATCAAATTGTTTCTTGCGTAATGTTCAACACTAATTTTCGTCATGTTTGAAACTCTCGTTTTTAGGTGATGGTCGGATTTTGTTGATCAATAAGTTCCTAAGTTGTGATGTTGTTACCACAATTATGTGAAAAGCTAATGAAAAAAAAAAGATTTTAACTACACTACATTGCAAATGAATTGTTTTTAAGCAAATGAATACTTGGTATTTCATTACGGTAAACCGTAAAGTCAATTGTACGTAAACAAAAGGAATATAAAATAGAAATTGAATACAACTGTTGATGATACTATAATTTTTTATTATAGAACCCAAAGAACTTGAACGCAATGTCTACTTGTAAGGTGACATGATTNTTTATGGTCTCGTCCCTGAGTCTCCAAGGTACCTTTGTACACAAGGGAGGTTAGCCGAGGCACAATATATTCTGGAAAAAGGAGCTGCACTTAACCAAAAAGAACTTCCTGTAGGCCTACTTATTTCTGATATGATAATAGAGGTGCCCAAGAATGACCAGTTACCAGAAATAACCGAGTTACTCCCCCTAGTATCTAATAAAACTAGCGATTCCCAAAGTAAATCTCCATCTATATTCATGCTTTTATTACCTAATCTGATAAGAACAACGCTTCTCCTATGGTTCTTGTACTTTTGCAACAATTTTGCATATTACGGCATTACTTTGCTAACTTCACAACTAAGCATTGGCCAAAGCGAGTGTGACCCACCCACTTTGCAATCAGAATATATCAAGGATTCTAGCCTCTATGTAAATGTATTCATCACTAGCTTGGCATGTACCCAAGATTCAAGTTTTCTTGCATTTACTAATATTTGATCAAAGTTTGATTAGATCGTGCGGGGGTATCTATTGCAGAACTTCCCGGGCTTGTTATAGCAGCTTTGACATTGGACAGAATAGGTCGTAAGATTTGCATGGAATTCCTTATAATTTCAGGATTCCTCCTATTATTTCCATTGATTGTCCATCAGAATGATATTATGACCACTGGCTTTTTATTTGGAGCACGTATGTTTGTTTCAGCAACCTTCACCGTTGCTTGTATCTACGCCCCAGAGGTATGTCCTTTACAATTTATGTTGCCTTTCAAGAAAAAATGTCCTTATACACTGGTACAAAAACTGCCTTTCGTCACTCATGGTCGATTTTGAACTGTCACACTGTAACATATTTACGTGACTAAATGTACGAGAATAAAATAAACAGCCACACTCGATCCGACTTGTGTGACCATTTCGGAAGATATATGTCACACATTTGTGTATTTATGTGACTAGAGGGTAACTGGTAAATATTTTTCGATTATTTAGTCACTTTTAATTCGGGACGTGTGACAGATACAAATCAGCTTTAAACATTAGTCACACTATAGATATACATATGTGACAAATATATGTCACACAATTGAAGAGTGTGACCAAAATAGATATATGGTCAAATGAAGTAATTGTGTATGTGGCTAAATTATATAGTCAAGTTTGTCACACATTATTTAAACGTGACTGCTATTATTTGCTGAATATTTAGCCACATATGAATTTGAAATGTGTGACAACTGAAAAGTAAGTTTGAAGCGTTAGTCACGATATGCATTTATAAGTGACAAATATATGTCACACACTTGAAGAGTGTGACCAAATTTCATATATGGTCACACGAAACCATAGAAACATGATTAAGTGTAACGAAAATTCGATACATATATACTAGATTCTTATTCTTCAACACAGAAACCTGAATTCATCTTTAGCAGATAAGATGTACCATAAAGTAGGGCTTTCTATGTGAAGGGTATATGGCTTGGTGGACAATGTATGATGGGTTGAATAGAGAGGCATGAAAGATGGGCCTTCTTGGTCTTCCCAATACATTGTCAAGGAGGTAATGGACGGTCTTCACTCAAGGTGTGCGTTCCCAAACAGTTGAAGCCATTCTTAGAAATGGAAATATAGGCTGTTTGGCATAGCCCTTGAGTGGAAGGGTAATGGGTGCCTAGTGAAGCCATTAACCCATTTTGCCATGTTTTACTGTCGATGTGGGTTGAGTGATCATGGCAAATGGGTAAGATGGAAATGTAGCTAGATGGTTAATGGTGCAATTTAAAAAGATGAATGGTGCTAAGTGGATAGTACAGTGCAGTGAAGTTAGCTGCTCAGTTGTTATGGATGTTTGGTTTTAGAAGTCATATATGTTGTCTGATATCTGTCACTATATTCTATGTTTGTATTTGTTCTGTTCGAGTATAGTGTTAGATTTGGGGAGTGTCCAAATCTTGCTCTTATTTGTAAAAGTGTACATATGTTGGAAGTTAATATAATTCTCACCTTTGCGCAAAAACAAAAAAAAATAATAATAATAAAAATAAAAAAAATAAAAAATAATGAATATGAGAGAAATGAGGCCAACCTTATTTTTCCTAACCATTTATTGCAGGGTTGGGCTCAACTGGTCTGGCAGTCAGCCCACTTCATTTAAGCCCCACTGAACAACACTTAAATGTTAATTTTCAGAATGCACACATTTTAAATGTGTAACCATATATACTTTTATAAAAACGCTATGATTAGTCAAAAATAGTAAACATACCTTTATTTTGTGACAGCTCAGTATAGAAACGTGAAAATTTAATTTTTACGACGGAGGGAATAACATACGCTTATACTTTTTTATGTCTATGATTTACATGATATCATGTAACTATTTAACTTGTTAATCGATATGTTACATTGGCCCAAATGTTTGATAGACAGAACTTATCAAAAAATTTAATAAAAATATAAAGATGGAAAAGGAGATTATAAAAAGAAAATATTTTTATAAGCTACATGAAATAGCATTAATTTTGAGAGATTATGTGAGATATATATTATTATTAGTATTATTTATTTTTTTATTTTTTTTTTATTTTTGTAATCTCTTAAGTATGTCAACTAAACAAATATTATACTTTAAATACTTAAAATATATATATATATATATATATATAATTGATATTGTGCAAAGGGTGTTATGGGTTTCACTACGTTGTTACTGGTTCCTTCATTGTCACCAGGCATCTTGGAAGTGTTTATAATCTTCACTTTCTTGTATATGTAGGGATTCTAACTTGTGTAATATTACTTAACACTACGGGAACAAGTAATATTCTAGGAAATCCTAATAAATACTATGGACTTCTAATAGTATAAACTATGAATCTATACTATAAATTATGAAATGAAATCCAAAAGTTTGAGATTTGATTTGTGACCTTGTATGATTGTCACACGTGTATTTCCTTCAATGTTCCACAAGTTTGTACCACGTTGTTTTTCTCCTTTTGTGTCTCGGTAAAACACAAACAACAAATTACCCGCGGTAATTTTGTTCCAAAAGACCAAGCGTGTTGCTTGTCTTTGTTATACTACTCGTCGGTAGTATTGTCAACAAGTGATGTCCTTGTTTGCCCTTCGTTGCTTGTACAAAATCTACAATATTCCTTTTCTTCTTGTTCCACACCGCGTCTAATATTGTATATGTTTTTCCAAAAAACAATCCTCGATTGTTTTCTTCTTCTCGGTATACCTTCTATTCCAAGCCAACGATTTTCCTTTTCTTCTTTATCAAACGTACGTACTCCTTTTTTCTTTCTTTCTCCTTTGTCCGCGACAAAGAGACTTAATTTGTTTTGTTGTATGATACTTGAAGGACAACAAAATGTAACAATAGAGATTTTGTACAAAGTTGTCGCGTTCAAAACCAAGCCAACACAAGCAAATATGAGTCACCACTTCGTTTGGTGCCTCTACGAATGCAATTTCTACACAAGTACGGTCGTGCACTACTTTCCTTGCGTCTAAAGTTATCTAGGCAGCGTCCTAAATGAATGAACGATGCGTTTTGGTTTCTGAAATAAGTTTCAGTGGTTTTTTCCTTTGGTTTCTGAAACAAGAGTGTCTCGTTAAGGTTTAGGTTTTTCAGAAAATTTGTAACGAAATGATTTCTGTGGATATTGGATGTTAACGAAAGTTTTCCCTTTGGTTTCTGAAAAAAAACAAAAAGTCTCGTTAAGGTTTCGGTTTTGTTTGCAGAAATATGTAGGGAAAGGTTTCTGGATGTTTTGATTTCTGGATTGTAACGAGATGAATGAATGGCTCTTGATGCCAAATGTTGGTCCCAAAGTTGTGTGTAAGAGAGATCGAATACGAAATTGCAATATGTATAAAACTAGATAACTTGTAAATCTTTCCAACTAAAATAACGTTACATATGTTCGAGTATTTATGGGCAGCGAATGGTTGTCTTGAACCATTGCAACGTTTCATGCTAAGGATGTGTTGGTTCTGTTTGTTCGAACAGGTACAAACCAACAGACACACCCTTTCGTTTTCTAACTGCTATAACTAATAACTAACTATAACTAACTAACCGCCAAAACGGTTATTATCTTTACAACGTGCAACTTTGGTCCTTGGAGTTTCTATGTATTCGAATGGAGCAATGAACAAGATTACATGCTCACACTATGTACTAAATGTAATCACAAGATCTTAAGGTTTTCACCTATTGATATTTTCACCTTTAACTCATTCATGGTTGATTTCATTGTAACACCCTGAAAGGGACTTTTATTTGAAATACTTGGCCATGGAGATATATAATGAATCTGTCAAATATCTTCTCAGTTCTGAAGGCTACCCACTCAGACTTTTAGATGATTCAGAGGTGAAATTCCGTTTTGTTTTATAATTTTATACATCTTTTGTTAATTTCAGTTTCATTGATGGTGAATAAATGTTAACTGAAGGGAACGATATTGCTAGTAATTAAACATGGAGTAAATAATAACTAATCATTCAAGAAATTTGAGATTTCATTACTGTTGATTCACCAAACCAGATCCAACATAAGCAAAATCATATATAGGTTAGGTTCATTGCAAACTAAAACTCAAACCACATTAACTGTAGATTTTCAATAGCTAAAACAAACTACTACTTCTTGTACTTCCTTACACAAATAGATCTTTCGGGCGAAAATGACT
>LBNU01037995.1:42700-56764 GCA_014162995.1 Artemisia annua | reverse complement strand
ATTAAGAAGAAAGTGAAGTGTTTGGAAGAATACCCCAAATCCTAAGACATTATGAAGATTGAAGAAACTTATTGATTTGTAGAGAAATCATAAGTTTAGGGGAGGATTGTTGGGAATAAAGCTAACAGTTACCACTGATAGGCTTGTGGAAGACACTGCTGAAGAATGCACTGGCAGTGGAAACTCATACCACTGCTAGTATATATAGTTACCACTGCTTATTAGATAACTGATGTATTTGTGTATAGATAAGTATAGAATAGATCTTGTGTATATTCTATTTAGATAGCTTAATACTTATCTTGTAAAGGACTCCTTGCTCTATAAAAGGAGATCCTAGGTCATTGTCTAAGGTACGAATTACCCTAAAGAGCTTCAAGGTGTAACCCTAGTGATAGCTAAGATCACTCGTATTATTATCATTAATAATATTGAAGCTTTGTGTTACATACAACTATACTCACTCACAATACATCATATAAACTGTCTTCTAAGTGTTGTTAAGTAAATTCCGCGTGCTTAATAATATTACTCAAAGTATCAACAACACAAGGTGTCTGTTTAGATCCATCACTTTTCATGAGTGGACCGGTAGTAGGGTACTTTCGATAAGTCCACCTGCTTGCCAGTTTTAGCAATCTCTTCTAGCGTGGTGTATTTCCCGTGATGCATTGCAGCATTCACCAAGTCTGCTATCACCTTCCCAACCTCATCACTATGGTACAACTCCATAGCGATATAGGGCACAACCTTCGACACGACCTCAGCTCTATCCTTCTTTAAGGCTTTGTGTTGACGCTTCAACCCATCCAATTCTTCTTAGAGTTTGATTTCCTTCCCTTTGAGCTTTGTTCTCTCTGACTCCAGACCATCACACTTGGACTCCAGGGTAGCAATCTCCTCCTTATACTCCTCCATATTGGCCTCCTCCATACGAATCCTCTTACACTCTGAATGAGCATCCTTGAGCTTCTTTCAAGATCCTTAATGTCGGATCGCAAGTCCTGAACCAACGGGTTCTTCTCAATCTCCTCCATGGCTTCTTCACACTTAGCTTTTAGATCAGCAAGCTTCTTGTCCTTCTTCTTTTCTTTGGCAAGAATAACATCCATTTTTTCTTTAGCACCCTTCACTGTACAGATCAGATCCCTTGTACGATCATTGAGGTGATTATCCAGCACTGCTTGTCTCGTGTAGCTCTTATCATGAAGATCACATAGCTCCTCCATGGACATGTTGTCGAGGATTCCCTTCCCACTGGGAGGGGTAACCTTCTCCACTAGTTGATGACAAGCAAGGGCATTCGGAAGCTCCTTAGTGTTGGGCAAGCCTACAGAACAGATATTTGTCAAATGCATGAAGTATTAGCCATCTTTACATGATATATAACTGGAACATACCATGGATGTCATCATCAAGATCTTGCGGCGCAGACTGAATGGCTTTTCCTTTAAGACCCTTCTGCTTCGTAGTCCTGGAAGAGGGAGTGGGTAACAGAAGTTTCCTCTTGGGATTGGCTTTGAGCGCCTTCGCCTCAGTTCCCTTCCTGTTCCTCACCCTGTCAGCTATCCCGGATGATCTTACGATCATAAGAGGCTCCTCATCGGAGGGAGGATCATCCGAGTCTGCGATATTCTCAACAAGTTGTGGTGCTTCCTCTATAGCCAATGGTTTTTCAGATTTGACAGGCTTCGCGAAAGCAAGGGGCTCAGCAGCAATAGCATCAACATCATTGTTGTTCACAAAAACGGACGGGGAACCAACACCATAGCTAACCTCCTTCGGATCCTTGGGAAGAAAGCTTGTCCCCCTTGCTCCACCAGCAACGACAAAGTTTCTGAATGACATTCCTGCATAGATAGAAGGAAAGAATAAATATCATCAGATAGGTCATTTTAAATTATTGAAATAGGAATGTACATACTTTCTCTGTTACAAATAATTTCAGGCTCCTATGGAGAACCCTCCTAACAATTAACAATCCCAGCCATATACAGGATAGGCTCGGGGAATGTCTGCACATTCACTGCATGCCAAGCAAGTCGTTGGTATAATGGATTCCTTCTAACAGTATAGGGAAGTTCATCATTGAAGCGTTTGTTATCGAACCTATTGGCCTCATCTAACAATGCAGGGTAATATGAAGGTATGATGGTATCTTGTATATAGAAGAAATCACCTTTCCAATCTTTTATGTTTGTAATTGGCTTTGTAACTAAGAGGGGTACGTCACGCTCTCCCCTCTTCGCTAATGTTAACCACTTCCCAGCAGGATATAGGTTCATAAAACCCCTAAGCACTGGTAAGGACGGCTCGTAACCGCATGCTTTGCACATAACAATGTAGGTGATCAACTTTGCAAGACCAAAAGGGTTAAACCTAGATATATGAACTTGGTAATACTGACAGAACTCTAGAATCAAAGGGTGTATGGGTACCCTCAGATTTGATAAAGAGAAGGCATGGGTTTATAACCCCACAAAGCCTTTCGGGGTATCAAAAGTAGCTTGATTTTTTTTGGGGAGCATAATTTTATATTCTTTAGGAATGGGATATTTTTTAAGAAAATCATACAAATCTTCCCTAGATAGAGTACACTTCTGTTCTTTGATAATAAACTTCGCATTCATACTCATATTGATAAATCGATAGAAATGTATAAGAGGAGTTACGGAGTACTTTACCTTTTTATTCGGATGGATATGAAAAGCGAAAAGTTGTGACTGAGTATTTTGATCGAAGAAGATAAATAGTATTTGTTACTATGTGTAATTTTGGGTGAAACTAATCTAGGGTTTGGGGGTGAAATTTTTTTATATTGCTGCTCCTTTATATCTGCGTCGTACATGTGTCAGCGTAACTAAACTCATTCGGATTTCAAAACGAGTATATGGTGTTTGAGAAGACAGTTGCGAATACCAAGGTTGTGTTATTAAGTCCCGGGTTACAAGTTGTTAAGATAATAATTGCCGCATTTAATGCGCAATTAGTTGTGAAAAAGCGTATTTTTTGATCTTTTTTGAATATGTTGTTACTGGTGATGATTAGAGTCGTAAGCAAATGTACCCTCGGTCATGTACATCACTTTCTACTGGCGGGCTTGATAATGTACCCTCGGAACAGGTCGAAGGACTACCCTTCGGGCCTACTCGAAACCTACATAATCGCAGGCTCTGGCTAGCCTCCTAACACTTTCATTGGGGTAAAACTAGTCATCTATGACTTAGTTACCAGATGGGAATTCGCCAGTGGAAGGATTAAACCCTTTGGGGTATTCCTCGATGAAATATAAGGACGGAACAAGGCCAAGTCTCAACATGGGGAAGACCAAGTCTTACCCACGTCTCATCTTTCTCCTTAGCTCTCCCGCTAAACCAGGAGGAGTGGGACACTAAGCCCTAGTGGCCGCCACACGTCATGGGACGCCTCCATGATCTCCGAAAATGATGCAAACACTCTCCAAGGTTATTGCATCCCTATAAATAGCCTTAGACGTGTTGAGGATCTCGTATGCAATCAAAACAACTCTACTTTACTATACTTTCTCTAAATTTCCATTCCAAATACTTATTCACAGGCCGGAGGTGGTTCACAGGGCCCAACCCCTGCGCAATCACTTAACGTAGTGTCTTTGTATTTCTTATTTTCAGGTTAAACACAAGCTTGGCTCAACCACATCAACCCATATTTCCTTTGATCATCATCGAAGGCCTGGTCGTGCAAAATATTGTACAATCAGGGCTCGAGAGGAACATAGGGAACTCTTGATCACCGAGTTGAAGGCAAAGTGTGAAAAAGCCATAAAGGATATTGAGAAGAACCCAACTGTGCAAGATCTACGAACCAATGCCATGAAGCTTGCTAGTAAAATAAAGGAAGCCCAGGCTGAGTGTGGTAGGCTCAAGATGGAGGAGGCCAAAGCGATTGGGCTAAAGGAGAGAGTGTCTATTCTTGAGTCGAAGTCTTCTGGTCTTAAATCTGAAAAGAATAGACTCATAGAGCAAAAAACTAAATTGCAACAGGAGGCAGCTGCTTTAAGTCTTCAATGTGAAGGTCTCCAGAAGGATAGAGCAGAGGCTGTGGCCAAAGTTGTTCCTTACATCGCTATGGAACTGTATCATAGTGATGAAGTTGGACAAGTAGTGGCCAACTTGGTGAATGCTGCCATGTTGGCAATGATTTTATCCCGAGGGTGGTTTGTACCCTCCGAACATTTTTTTGATACTTTGATTTTAGGATGTTTTCCTTCATTTTATCTACTTGCCTTAGGATTTTTTATCCTTTCAATATATATTTCTCTTCTCTCAACGTTATCCAAAAACGTTAATATACAACCTAAGGTTACTGTAGATGAATATCCTTATTGTGTGTACTTTGAACCAAGATTTCTAGCAATCGCATAATTTAACTGCTGACAGAGGGTTGCGACCCACTCCATCTTTGTCCTTATAGTCAGGGGGCTTCGAATACCCATAGACGTTTTAGGAAAGTTAATGTGAATTATAATGGATGTTGTGTGCATGACATAAATATCTTAAGTCATCCTTCGAACATTGAAACTTGTGGTACTTGGCCGAATAAATCTTTGTTGTATAAAACAAAACAAGAGATTCGAGGGAAATGTGTTATATCATTAATTGGGTAGGGAGGATTACATCATTTGATGAAATGAATACTAAGACGCCTACCATTAATGCTTCTTTCCCAGAATGAGAAGAGTGCAATACATAAATTTGAAACAAACGAATTCTCTAAAAGGTTGCAAGTCTTATATGTAAAACTTACGAAGGTTGGTACCATTCCATGTCCTGTCGACTTCGTCTCCGAAGATTGTCGCCAGTTTATAGGCTCCTTTACCGTAGGCTTCTGCTACTATGTAAGGTCCTTCCCATGTCGGTCCCCAACTTTCCTTGGTATTTGGCCTTGCATGCACTATTAAGTCGAAGTACATACTCGCCTGGTTTGAAGCTCGAAGGTCGAACCCTGTTGTTGTAGTATCTTTCCAACTTCTGCTTGTACGTAGCTTCTCTGATGGAAGCTATTTCTCTCCTTTCTTCGAGTAAATCTAGGTTCTCTCGAAGCTTTCCTTCGTTTCCTAAGGCATCAAAGTTCAATTTTAAAACCATTGCAAAAACTGGGGAATACTCCTTCGGCAAATTGCTTCCCGTTATCAGAGATGATGATGTGGGGGACTCCGAAGCGGCAAATAATGTGTTCCCATACAAATTTCTCCATGTGTCTGCCTGTCACAGATGCTAAAAGCTTGGCTACGACCAGAAATTTCACTCCTCCTGGTGCTACTGGTAGGGGCCCTACTATGTCGATTCCCCATTGGGAAAAAGGCCACGTAGATGTGACAAAAGTTATGTCTTGTTTAGGTAATCTTGGGACCTTTGAGTGGATCTGGCACGCCTCGCATTTATATATTATTTACATTGCATCCCTATGCATTGATGGCTAGTAGTACCCTAGCTTCATTATCTTAGAGACGACAGAGCGGGGTCCTGCGTGTAGGCTGCAAGATCCTTCATGAACTTCATAAATTATGTTCACAGCTTGCTTGGGTCCGACACAACGAAGCCACGGAGATAAAAAAAGATCTTCTGTAGAGGTGGTCTCCTATTAGCCTGTATTGAGGAGCCTTGATCCTGACTTTCCTTGCTAGCTTTGGATCCTCCGGCAGAATACCGCTTATCAAGTACTCTCTTATGGGAGTCATCCAATTGGATCCTTCCTCGGGAATCACATCCGCTACTTCCTTCCTCTAGATAGACCTGTCAGCTAAAACCTCAACCAAGACCTCTTTTGTTAAGTGAGCAAAGGCCATTAAGGCTAGCTTGCTTAACGCGTCTGCCTTCTTATTTTGGTTTCTTCAAATGTGCTCAATGGTGTAGGATTCAAATCCTTTCAGGATTTCCTTTGCTTTATCCAGGTATTGTTTTATGGTGGGTTGCCTTGCCTCATAGGAGCCTTTAATTTGATTGGCGACCAGCTGCGAGTCAACGAAGATCGAAAGGTTGTGTACTTCCATATCCTTAGCTAGACGTAGACCTGCTAACAAAGCTTCATATTCTGCCTCGTTGTTGGTCACTTTAAATTCGAATCGTAGTGCATAAGTGTACTCTTTCCCTTCTGGATTGACTAGCATCAACTCTGCTCCTGAGCCGTCAGAGCTTGAGGCTCCATCTGTGTATAACTTCCAGTTATCCTCCTTCTTCGTAGGTTCCTTCTTGGGAGGCCCCTTATCTTTACTTGGTTCGGAGGGAGTTTCAGCGAGGAATCTGCGAGTATCTAACCCTTTTATGGAGTTTCGCCCTTTGTATTCTATTTCATGCTCTCCCAATTCGATGGCCCATTTAGCTATCCTTCTCGACTTCTCAGGCTTCGATAGTATTTGTTTAATGGGCTTGTCGGTCAGTACTGTGATCGGGTGAGCTTGAAAGTACCTTCGGAGACGTCTTGCGGCGTGAACTAAATTAAGAATTAGCTTTTCTAATTCTGGATAATTTAATTCAGCTCTTTGTAAAACCCGGCTGACAAAGTAGATTGGAACTTGCCTCTTTTCCCTCTCTGCCAGGAGTACTGCGCTAATACTTTCATATGACGCCGCTATATACATATATAGCACTTACCCTTTGATTGGGGCAGTGAGGGTCGGTAGGATTTCCATAAACTCTTTCAACTTTTGAAAAGCGGCTTCAACTTCAACGCTCCATTGAAAAGTCTTCTTGTCCATACATCCATTAAAAATGGTAGTGATCGATCTGCCCCCTTCGACAAGAACCTGCTCAGCGCGGCTAGCTTTCCATTAAGGCTTTGTACCTCTTTTAGGGTTTTTGGAGCTTGCAGATCGGTTATGGCTTTTACCTTCAAGGGGTTTGATTTGATTCCTTGCTTTGTGATCAAGTGCCCAAGAAATTGTCCCTCTTCGACACCAAACGTGCACTTCTTCGGGTTCAGTTTCATATTAATAGCCCTCAGCTGATCGAAGGTTTCTTGGATGTAGGAGAGTATATCTTCTTCTTTCCTGCTCTTTATGACCATGTCGTCAACATACGCTTCTAGATTCCTTCCTATCTGCTTATTAAAAGCCTTGTCTACCAAACGCTGGTAGGTTTCCCCTGCGTTCTTTAAACCGAAGGGCATTTTCTTATAGCAATAAACTCCCTTTCCTGTGTAGAAAGCTGTTTTTTCTTCGTCCTCTACTGCCATTTGTATCTGATGGTATCCCTTGTAAGCGTCTAAGNCATACGCTTCTAGATTCCTTCCTATCTGCTTATTAAAAGCCTTGTCTACCAAACGCTGGTAGGTTTCCCCTGCGTTCTTTAAACCGAAGGGCATTTTCTTATAGCAATAAACTCCCTTTCCTGTGTAGAAAGCTGTTTTTTCTTCGTCCTCTACTGCCATTTGTATCTGATGGTATCCCTTGTAAGCGTCTAAGAAGCATTTTAGACGAAACCCTGATAAGGATTCTACCTTCCAGTCTATTTCCGGGAGGGGATAGCAATCCTTTGGACACGCTTTGTTGATGATAGTCAAGTCAACACACATACGCCATCCTCCGTCACTTTTCTTTACCATAACTAGGTTAGCCACCCACGTTTGGTATTTTACCTCCCTGAGTATACCTGCCTGCACTAGTTCGTCTACTTCTTTGCAAGCTGCAGCGTTTCTCTCAGGTGCAAGACTCCGACGCTTTTGTTTGATAGGCTCAATGTGTTTGAACTCGTTGAGTTTATGTTCTGTTCCGAAGGGCTTACCATCAATCATTAGGCTTCTCGGAACGCCTGTCATATCGGAGTATGTCCATGCGAAGAAGTCCTTGTTGTTCTTCAGGAGCTTTTCTAGGCTTTCTTTGAAGGTGACAGGGAGTTGTTTTCCGATTACCACCATTTGTTCTGGATGAAGCTCATTCACCACAATACGCTCTTCGGCATCCCCACTGCTTAGAATAGCCTTCGGAGGCTCTTGAGGACTTTCCTTGATCTTTTTTCTCGCCTCTGGTGTTCCCCTCTTGTGATAACTGGACAGTACTGTCCCTATCCCATTAGTTGTTTGGAACTTAACTGTTGCATGTATGGTGGATACCACAGTGCCCATATTCTGCATGGCGTTTCTACCTATTAACAGGTTATAAGGAGAATCTGACCTTACGATCACGAAAGTGAGTTTCTCCGTCCTTGCGAGTTGGCCTTCGCCAATGGTTATGTCCAGAGGAACTTCTCCCAGAGGCCACAAGTGTTCCCCCGAGAAGCCCACTAAAGGTATCTTCGAGTCTACCCTCTGCGATCTGATAGAAGGCTTGAGCTTCAGAAAACAGTGTTCATATATGATCTCGCAAGAACTTCCGCAGTCCATATAGGCCCCGTTTACTTCTCGGTTGAAAATGAGGACCTTTATGACTACGGAGTCATCTGAGGGGGGTTGACCAGCTAAAGGTGGAAACGTTTTTCCCCTACTTTGGGTGCTCCCTCCTCTATTTCTTTTCTTTTCTGAATGGGACCTCCCCTGTGAACGACAAGGATCGGAGCTTCGTGGACGTCATTCTTCTCCAATGGTGTGTCGGCGGCCTTTTCTTTTCCCTTTCTTATACCTTTCACTAGATGTGTCAACTGTCCCGACTTGACAACTTCCTCTATTTACTTTTTAAATTCTCTGCAGCTATTCGTCTCATGGCCAAAATCTTCATGGAAGTGGTAATACTTGGTCATATCTCGGCTCCTTCCTTTGCTAGTCATACGAGGAGGGAGTTCGAATGCCTTTGCCACCCTCTCAGTAGCCAAGATTTCTTTCGGGGACTTCGTTAAGTTTTCTAGCAGACCGTGATTAGGGCCTTTGTTATAAGGAGAGAATCTGTGCTGGTTCTTATTTTTACCCCTTGGTCCTTCCCAAAGAAATTGCCTTGAGAACCTCAGCTATGTTCCCCGCTTTCAATAGGAGCTCCATTAGTGGATACCTCCTTGGCTTCGATCCAAGTGTACGTCTTCTCCATGAGCCCTTATAAGTAGCTGGGAGATCGGTGGATAAAAACTCCACCAAGGTTCGGTTTCGAAGGCCGTGTACGAAACCAGAGATGCGTTGGTCTTCATGTAACCCCAAAATCTGAAGAGTCTCGTCTGTGTACCTCGTGACGAAGGCTCTTATACTTTCGCTATCCCTCTGTTTGATGTTGTGTCCAGTCAGGTGAGTTCTCGTGAATTTCTTCTCTTGACTAAAATGTGACTGGAACTTAGCCTTCAAATCATCAAGATTCATAATGCTGCCTGGCTTCTGCCCATTCCACCGAATCCGGGCAGAGTCTTTCAAGGTGTACGTAAACATATGAAAGTCTACGGGCATGACCCACTTCTGCCTCCTAATCGCCCCTTCAAACAAATGCAAGAAATTGTNGAAATTGTCCGGATCCCCCCTTTCTATCATAAGTGCCTATGTGGGAAGGCATCTTCAGGCCGTCTGGTAATGGATAGTCTTCGATCCACCTAACGAAGGGCGTTGAGGAACCCGTAGGCTCCAAGTACAGACAGGTGTAACGGGCTGCACCCATCGGAATGCCAGGATACAGATTATGGTTGGAGGCTATTCCGGATGGAGTTTGGTTAGTGTATGGATGGTAAGGTGTGCTCATATTAAAGGGATAACTATTATTCATAGCATAAGGAGGGTAAGCTAGGGGATGCCCAAAGGGTACCGTAGTTTGGGGAAACTCTGGTTACTTGGCCGTCCATTTACCGATGGGTAAAGGTTTTGAGGGTAAGGTTGAGTGTAGAATTAGGGATACGTACCATTGGGAGGAAGGTGTCCCCCCATACTGAATGGGGTGCCTTCTACGCCAGATGCGTGGGAAGGCTGCAACGGAACTACTGCTTCGTTTCTCCACAAGTGAGCGGCCAATAGGGGAGGGATATTGACCTGTGTGTTTTCCCTTCGCTGGCTCCTTCCATTAGAGCCTTCAGCCATTATTCCCTCTCTTCTAGTGGGAGCCATTTCGGCAATCCCTTCGAAACTGACAGACCTTCCATTTGTTCTTCGACTGGAAGGAGATCCTACTCTCATAACCAAGTATTTGACCCCCTGTGATTAAGGCCTTGGTTCCATCTCCATCTCCTCATCGTAATCATCGCTAGATTATTCCAACTCCCTGCGCATTTTCGTATTTCGGACCTGTCTTCTACGGGCCCTGAGTAATGATTCCAACTCTTCGAAGTTGGCCTTGACGAAGGCTGGGCTAATGACAGGCTCAGGGTGAGCAGATGTCGAAGCATGGTGGTTGCGCGTTATTTCTGGATTAGATCGTGTAGTGAATGTGGAGGCCGTGATTGGCGGAAGGATGTTGGGGTCAGTTGATGGTATTGGTTTTAAGGTCGAGAAACCCGGTGGGGGTGTAACTTCTCTTTATGGATTCATGCCAGAATAGTAGCGGGTATTATTTGACTGGTTATTTGCTTGGAAATAACGGGACTAATTGTAGCGGGTCCCACAGATGGCGCCACTGACTGTACAATAAATTGCACAACCAGGCCTTCGATGGTGATCAAAGGGTATAAGGGGTGTTGTGATTACGCTAAGCTTGGATATAACCTGAAATAAGAAATACTAAAACACTACGTTAAGTGATTGCGCAGGGGTTGGACCCTGCGAACCACCTCCGGCGTGTGAATAAGTACTTGGTATGAGAATTTAGGTGAAAAGTGTAGTAAAGTAAAGTAGGATAGATTGCATACCAGATTCCCAACTCGTCCAAGGCTATTTATAGGGAAGAAATAACCTTGGAGAGTGTTTGCACAAACTTCAGAGATCATGGGGGCGTCCTATGACGTGTGGTGACCACTAGGGCTTAATGTCCCACTCCTCCTAGTATAGCGGGTGATAATGCACCCTCCGAACAGGTCGAAGGACTCCCCTTCGGTACTGCTCGAAACCTACATAATCGCAGGCTCTAGCTAGCCTCCTAAATCCTTCTAGGGCGTAAAACTAATCTCTTTTGATTTGGTTACCAACTGGGAATTCGCCAAACGAAGAAATAAGCCCTCCGGGGTATTCTTCAATGAACATAAGACGGAAAGAGGGCAAGACCAAGTCTTACCCACGTCCCCCGTCTCCTCCATGTTCTCTCTTCTTCCTTGACTGACCCGGTAATTCAGGAAGAGTGGACATCAAGCCCTAGCGGTTAACCATAAAATCATGGGACACCCCCATGATCTCCTACAAACGTGGAAACACTCCCCAAGGCTGTTTTCTTCCCCTATAAATAGTCTTGGACGAGTTTCAGTTCTGGTATGCAATCTCTACAGCTCTACTTTACTATACTTTCACTAAAATTATCATACCAAATACTTATTCACATGCCGGAGGTGGTTCGCAGGGCCCAACCCCTGCGCAATCACTGAACGTAGTGTCTTCGTATTTCTTATTTTTAGGTTAGACATAATCTTGGCTCAACCGCAACATCCCTTATATCATTTGATCACCATCGAAGGCCTGGTCGTGCAAATTATTGTACAAATCACTGGCGCCATCCATGGGACGCGCTACAATTAGTCCCGTTATTTCCAAGTAAAATAACCAGTCAAATATACTCACTACTTTTCCGGCATGAATCAAGAGAGAGAAATCACACCCCCACCGGGTTTCTCGACTTTAACCCCAATACCCGTAACAGACGCTAACAGTCTTCCGCCAATCACGGCCTCTACCTTTACCACACGATCTCATCCTGAAATAATGCCTAATCATCGTGCATCCACATCAGCCAACCCAGAACCTGTCATTAGCCCTGCCTTCGTCGATGCTAATTACGAAGAGTTAGAGTCCTTGCTAAGGGCTCGAAGGAGACAAGTTAGGAACACGGAGATGCGAAGGGAGTTGGAATACTCCAGCGATGAATACGATGAGGAGATCGAAATGGAGCCGAGGCCTTCGGCTCCTAGAATACACACCCAATCCTGCGTACTGGGTCTCCTGTGGGTAGAAGCACCGAAGGAAGCAATGTAGGCTTTGAGGGAGTCCCCGAGAGGGCCCCCACCAGAAGAGAGGGAACGATTGCTGAGGACTCTAACGGGAGGAGTCAATAAAGGGAAAACACGGAGGTGAACCTACCTCCGCTATTAGGTGCACATTTGGGCAGGGCAGAGGCAGGGGTTCCGCCACAGCCTTCTCACGCATCCGGTGTAGGAGGTAACCCGTGTTCGTTCAACACAGGAGGAGGTTTCCCTCCTAGTGGTATGCACCCTCAGTTCCAAGCTCAAAGCTACCCTCTTAATATCTATCCCCCCATGAATGGACAACCTAGTAATCACTATCCCTCACAAACTGCTACACCCTACGGTCATCCCATGATATACCCTCCATACACTGTGTATAACGGCTACCCCCTAAACACGAGTATGCCTCATCCATCTTATCCTAACCAGCCATCTTTGGGGGTACCCCCTCCCTATAATCCATACAACGGTGTTCCCATAAACATGCCACCTTATGCCTGTTTATACCCAGAGCCTCCGGGCCCTGCGACATCTTTCGCAAGATGGATCGAGGACTACCCTTTACGCGATGGTTTAAAGATGCCTTCACATATAGGCACCTATGACGGGAAGGGGGACCCAGATAACTTCCTGCACTTATTTGAGGGAGCTATAAGAATCCAAAAATGAGCCATGCCAGTAGCCTGCCACATGTTGACATATACCCTTCGAGATTCCGCGCGTATCTGGTGGAATGCGCAGAAACCAGGCATCATCATTAACCTTGATGATCTGAAGGCTAAGTTCCGATCTCACTTCAGCCAGCAGAAGAAGTTCACAAGGACACACCTCACAGTGCATAACATTAAGCAAAAGGAAAATGAAAGCACAAGAAGCTTCGTTACAAGATACACCGACGAAAATCTGTAGATTCTAGGCTTACACGAAGAGCAACGTATTTCTGGCTTTGTCCATGGCCTACGCAACCGAAGTCTTGTGGAATTCTTATCCACTGACCTTTCGGTGACATACAAAGGCCTAATGGAAAGGACATACACTTGGATAGAGGCCAAGGAGGTGTCTACCAATGGGGCCCCGTTGGAGGGCAATAAAATGGCAAAGCTTTCCTCGTGGGAAGGATCGAAGAATAGAAGCAGAAACCAACACAGGTTCACTCCTTATAACAAGAGCCCTAATCACGACTTAATAGAGAGCCTTACGAAGTCTCCAAAGGAAATTTTGGCTACGGAGAAAGTAGCAAAAACTTTCGAACAGCCTCCTCGTATGACCAGTAAGGGCAGAAGCAGGGACGCAACCAAGTATTGCTATTTCCACAAAGACTTTGGTCACGAGACCAACAGTTGCAGGGAATTGAAGAAGCAAATAGAGGACGCTGTAAACTCAGGGCAACTAGCGCACCTTGTGAAATGAGTAAAGAAAGGGAAAAAGAAGATCTACGACACACGGATGGAAAAAGATCTCTTCCCTACCGAAGCTCCGATCCTCATGGTCCGTCGTGAAAGGGCCAATCAGAAAAGGAAAGGGGTGGAGGAAGAACCACAATCCGTAGGGGAGATCACGTTTCCCCCCATGGCTAACCATCCTGCTTCGGATGACCCCATAGTCATCAAAGTTCTAATCTCCAACCGAGAAGTGAACAGAGCCTACATGGACTGTAGAAGTTCTTGCGAGATCATATACGAGCATTGTTTCCTAAAGCTCAGGCCTACGATTAGATCAAAAAGGGTAGACTCAAAAATACCTTTGGTGGGCTTTTCAGGAGAATACTCGTGGCCCCTGGGAGAAGTCCCCTTGGAAATAACGATTGGTGAAGAAGGTTCACGAGAACCGAAACTCTTACGTTTGCAATCGTGAGATCCGCTTCTCCCTACAACCTATTGATAGGAAGAACAACTATGCAGAAAATGGGCATTGTGGTGTCCACGATACATGCAGCGATTAAGTTTCAGACAGCCTGTTGAGACGAAAAGTGTTACGCTTTTAGGGGGTCATTTAAGCCCTAATTCGTATAAATGTGATCAAATATTGCCCTAAATTGTTCCTTTTGTCATTTTAGGTACTTTTGAGAGGAATTCTGGAAAAC
>LBNU01037995.1:16652-32297 GCA_014162995.1 Artemisia annua | reverse complement strand
ATATCCATAACATCTCGACTCATCCGTTTAACGTGTTATGTATATCCATAACATATCGACTCATCGTTTCACATGTTATGGATATCTATAACATCTCGACTCATCCGTTTAGCATGTTATGTATATCCATAACATATCGACTCATCGTTTCACATGTTATGGATATCTATAACATCTCGACTCATCCATTTAACATGTTATGGATATCCATAACAACTCAACTCATCCGTAACATGTCATGCATATCCATAACATCTCGGCTCAACCGTTTAACATATTATGCATATCCATAACATCTTGACTCATCTGTTTAGCATGTTATGCATATCCAGAACAACTCTACTCATCCGCTTAACATGTCATGGATATCCATAGCATATCGACTCGCCCGTTTAACATGTTATGCTTATCCATAACATCTCGACTCCGTTTAACATGTCATGGATATCCATAACATATCGACTCGCCCGTTTAACATGTTATGCATATCCATAACATCTCGACTCATCCGTTTAACATGTCATGGATATCCATAACATATCGACTCACCCATTTAACATGTTATGCATATCCATAACATCTCGACTCATCCGTTTAACATGTCATGAATATCCATAACATCTCGACTCAGTCGTTTAACATGTTATGCATATCCATAGCATCTCGACTCATCCGTTTAACATGTCATGGATATCCATAACATCTCGACTAAGTCGTTTAACATGTTATACATATCCATAACTTCCGGCTAAGTCGTTTAGCATGTTATGCATATCCATAATATCTCGACTCATTCGTTTAACATGTCATTGAGATCAATAACAACTCGATTCATCCATTTAATATGTTATATATATTCATGACATATCGACTCTTCCGTTTAACATGTTATGAATATCATATCAACTCGACTCTTCCGCTTAACATGTCATGCATATACACAACATTTCGGCTCATCTGTTTAAAATGTTATGCATATGTATAACCTCTCAACTCATCTGTTTAATATGCTATGGATATCCATAAAAACTCGACTCGTCCGTCAAATTAGTTAATATTATAAAAGTATTTAATTTTAATTTTAATTATATATAAAGTAAAAGTATTTATATTAAGTTAAATTAATTAATTTTATAAAAGTATTTAATTTTAAAAATTATATATTAAGTAAAAGTATTTATATTAAGTTAAATTAATTAATTTTATGAAAGTATTTAATTTTAATTTTATATTAATTAAAAGTATTTATACTAAATAAAATTGATCTAATTTTATAAAAGTATTTTTTAAAAGTATTAATTTTATAAAAGTATGGATTTATTTTGGTAAGCACCCTCTCCCCCAAAATTTTCAGTATCCCGCCATACTAAATTTCACCGAAAGTTAAATAAGCCCGCCATACCATTTCTTTTACCCAAACCAGATCTACACATCTCACACCATCACTATTACACCGCCGACCACACCACCACTGCCACACAACCAACCTCCCAACCTAGCACCAACGTGCACCAGCATCTCTTCCTCTCTTTCTTTCTTCCTCTCTTTATAAAGCAAAGGCTATTTGACTTTATTCTTTTAAATTGGTTTAGGAATTTAAGGTGTTTGTTTATTGTTGTGTTTTATGTTTTGTGGTGTTCGGTTTAGGGTACCCGACCCACCACCATCGTCGTTGTGCTGCTGTCGTCCAGACCCGACCCACCAAACAACCATGTATATGTTTTTCTTTGTCATTTAATTGTTTGTTATGTTTTTGTTTATGATTTTTTTTAATTTTTGTTTGTGTTTTGTGTAGTTCTCGACCCCCCACCGTCCGCCCTTGCTGTTATCCGACCCACCTCCACTGTCACCGCTGCTGCTGTTGGACACCACCACCACTACCACCATTTCCCTTAACTGCTGCTGCTGATGTAAGTTTTCTACTTGTTTTTGTTAACTTTTTTTTACCATTCATGATTTGTATAATGTGTAGTTAGTTATAAAGTGTAGTCTTACTTTTGTTGTTTGTAACAAATAAAAACATTTTTTTGAAAGAAATAAAAACATCATTATGTTGGTGTAATTAGAGACATTGTTTACTAGTTTGTTAGTTGAACGCGAATGTTGATCAGGTGATAGATGAGTATCAAAAGTCGTTTGGTGATTCATGGAGGTCCATAAAAGCTGATAGTACTACCATGGCCTTATCTTAATGATGCTTTAACCAAGTTTCAGGTATATTTGAGTTGTCTTTCAATTTGTTTGCTACACGGATTATAATTTGAGTTGACTTGCAATGTTACTGTTATGGTTCTCTAGATAATTTATACCATTTTTTTAGTGACAAGTTGTAACTTAACATTATACCTAAGATGCATCTTAGATTAGTAGCTAACACTGGTAAAATGTTGCGACTTTTAGGGTGTAGGACCAAAGTATTTGATACATATGATTGGTAAGAGCTTGATGTTATAGGAAAAAAGGGGCAAAATCATATTAGCAGACTAGTGATATGGAGGTAGTTTTGGTGCCATCAGTATGTAACTCAGGTTAGAGGGAATAGACGGTTTAAAAAAAATCATTTGGTTCTTGATATTGGTCCTGTATGTTCGTAACTTGCACTTCGTTGTAACTTGTATGCCTTTCACGTGTATGCGGTTGTTTTGTGGTATAAATTTGTATAATTGTGTTTTTAAATTGTGTTTATGTGTTTATTTGTATAACTTTGTTTTTTTTTGTGGTATATTGGTATAACGGAAGTTGATTTTAATCCTACTTCTCTCATTTAAGCCCAAGCATGTACTCATTTTGACCCGCTTTGACCCGTTTAACCTGTTTTGTGACTTTACAGAACTAGATGATTGAGAATTTGAGAGAGGCAATAGGGTCGAGAGGTGACGATGACCAATGAAGAAATTTAGTCCCAAGTATATATGCATGTTCTCGTCCTATTGCTGTTAGCAGCTCTTTGCTGTTATATCCCAACACAAGCAGCTCTGGTTCGATATACGTTTATGGTAAGCTTTGTGTTATTCAAGTCTAGTTGTGGCATTAGTCTTTTCTTTTTATTTTTTTGGGTTGAACTGTTGGTATTCACTCCTTAGTATTTGTTTTCGTATTGCTGTAGGTTCAAGAAACTAACTACACTAGACTATGCAGCAGCAAGAACATCTTGACAGTTAATGGACAATACCCTGGCCCAAATATTTCTGCTCGTAGAGGAGACATCGTCATTGTTGATGTTATCAACCAAGATACCATCATTCGTTTTAGCAAGAAGATTATTCTGTCAGACGAGGAAGGCACATTATGGTGGCATGCACACAACGACTAGTCTCGAGCTACTGTCATGGTTTATTAGTCGTATCTCCCAACTGCTCTCGTCAAGGTACTATATTGGGAACAAGACGAGGGTATAATCCGGAGACTAGTAGGTTGCTTTGTTGAACTTGTTTATATTGTTATTGACATCCTATTATTATTGGCATTATCGGATTACTATATTAGCTTATTGTATCGTTATAAACGAATACAATGACTTGCTTTGGTCGTTTATGAATGAATGAATGAACGGATGCATTTTATGTTGTGGTCTTGGTTGATTTCCAGGTTTGGTTTTTGTAGATTTTTTCCGGGAAAAATCTGCTGCTGCTGTTTTTTTTTCCCTGAATGAATGCACTTTGTACCGACGACATGTCGTCGGTATTTTAAGACATTGACCGTTTGACTTGTTGACTATTTGACCAATTAGTTAATCATTTTTTTGTTAATTATAATTAAAATACCGACAAATGGACGTCGGCATATTATTTGTCGAACCAAGTTTTTGTTTGACTGAAAATGGTTGTGGGCCCCACCTCAGCGTCGGGAAATGACGTCGGCACAGTAAGTCCCGACGAGGCATTGCCGACTAACACCGGCCGACTAAGTTTCGTCGGCATCAACCAAATGCCTACGTCATGGCGTCGGCAAAGTCAAAAAAAGTCGTCGGGAATTGTGATGTTTGTACTAGTGATATGATAAAATATCATTATTTGACTAATGTCAAACCTAATGAAATGGAGACTTGCTTCTTCCATATATTGCTTGTTAACGATCTCTATATTCATTTGGCTTTCTCATCATTAAGACTCAATATTAAATTATCAAGACTAAATCTTTTAATAGAATAGATAATTGTATTACAGAATTTTAAGAGTTCATATAATTTTTAAAAAATAAATTTTAAGAGTTCATATAATTTTAAGAGTTCATTAAATCATCAAGACTAAATCTTTGGATGAATTATTATTGCTAACCCTTTTTAAAAAAGAAACGTAAATTTGGTGTCTGTATTACAAAATTTTAAGAGTTCATATAATTTTTCCAAACCCAGGACTACACCCAATATACATATTGGGCAATGCCTTGGTCTTGAAAGCATAGTATTAACTCTAAGACATAGAGTCAATACTTGCTCATGCCATCTCCAACTATCCTTTAGCACTCACCAAATTTAAAAGATAAAATAGCAACTTTCAGTTACATAGTGATTCTTCAAATATGAAATAATTTTTAGCAATGCTTCAAATATAGAGCATGGTTGAACATAGGTTTTGATGCCCCATTCTTCAAATATGTATAAAATGATAGTTTGCATAGTGATCACGTATAGCATCCCCGGACCAAAGAACAATAGGCCGAGCTCGCTCAATTCGTCCAACCCAACCCAGAACAATAGACCGGACTCTCCCAATTTAAGTCAGTCCGGACCAGGACAAGAGCCGGCCTCCCAAAGGGCGGACCGCGTCACGACACTCCGCCGAAGAATTCCATGTCCGGGGTCAATCCAAGCGCCGGGACCACGGATCAACCCCAAAAGAGTAAGGAATATTGTCAGCAACCATATAGCTGACCTAGGCAGACCTAAAATAGGAAAGGCGACAACCCCCTTTCCGTAGGAAACGCCACTCACGACATGGGGACACTAACAAGTGAACCTGAGGGTTTGTCGCCTGAAAACGTCACCATCATAGTACGGGATTCCCAGAAACCGACAACGAGTGTCATGGTATAAATAGAATTAACAACTAATTCCGCCCTTCTTCCAAAACCGAGATTTTAATTGCTTTCATAAAAATATAAAAATACAAAAAGAATCTTCCTTCCACCCTTAGACCTATTAGATTAGCTTTTCTATCCTAACGAACACTATTCCCTGTGAGGGAATGATCAATCCCCCGTACTTACCACTATCCTATACTACATCGGTCAGGGACACTGCCTGGTGGGGTTGTAAGCCTCTTGAGATCCCTCGAGAGGTAAAACCTGTTGTAAGGTCACAAAACCACGCATTGCAGCCTATGGTATTGGAACTGTACTTTCTAGTCACAACAAAAGGAAGACACAGGAGGACGGAAAAAGGATCAAGGAGAGTTCCCCAGACCCTCCGAAAGCCATCTTGAGCTGTGGAGACACTGAAGAAGGAATCGTGATAAACGAGCTTCATCCAGAGCAAACAGTGGTGATTAGGAAACAACTCCCTACCACTTTTAAAGCAAGTCTGGAAAAACTCCTAAGGGACAATAAGGATGTCTTTGCATGGGCGTAATCGGACATGACAGGGGTCTCGAGAAAGCTCATGATCAACGACAAGCCCTTTGGCACCGAACATAAGGTTAATGAGTTCAAACACATTGAACCCATAAAGCAGAAACGTCGAAGTTTGGCACCCGAAAAGAACGCAGCAGCCTGCAAGGAAGTATATGAGCTCATGCAAGCAGGGATACTCCGGGAAGTTAAATACCAAACGTGGGTTGCCAATCTAGTTATGGTAAAGAAAAGTGACGGAGGGTGGCGCATGTGTGTTGACTTCACCGACATAAACAAAGCATGCCCAAAAGATTGCTACCCCTTGCCGGAAATAGATTGGAAAGTGGAGTCCTTGTCAGGATTCCGCTTGAAATGCTTCCTAGACGCTTACAAAGGGTACCATCAGATACAAATGGCGGATGAAGATGAAGAAAAGACAGCCTTCTACATTGGGAAGGGAGTCTATTGTTACAAAAAGATGCCTTTCGGTCTGAAGAACTCAGGGGCAACGTACCAACGACTGGTAGATAAGGCCTTCAATAAGCAGATAGGTAGGAATCTGGAAGCATACGTCGATGATATGGTTATAAAGAGTAGAACGGAGGAAGATCTACTTTCTGACATAAAAGAAACCTTCGATCAGTTAAGAGCCATCAACATGATGCTCAATCCCAAGAAGTGTTCCTTCGGTGTCGAAGAGGGGCAATTTCTAGGGCATCTGATCACAAAGCAAGGGATCAAAGCAATCCCTCTTAAGTAAAGGCTATCACGGACTTGCAGGCCCCGAAAACGCTAAAGGAAGTGCAAAGCCTTAATGGAAAACTAGCAGCTCTAAGCAGATTCCTGTCGAAGGGAGCTGACCGATCATTGCCATTCTTCAAAACTCTTAAAGGGTGCACAGACAAGAAGACTTTCTAGTGGAGCACAGAAGCCGAAGTTGCTTTCCAAAAACTAAAAGAGTTCATGGAAATTCTACCAACACTTACAGCACCCATCAACGGGGAAGTCTTGTACATGTACATCGCAGCATCTTATGAAAGCATCAGCGCAGTCCTTCTGGCAGAAAGGGAAAAGAAACAAATCCCAATCTACTTTGTTAGCTGAGTCTTGCAAGAAGCAGAGTTGAATTACCCAGAGCTAGAAAAGCTAATTCTAGCTCTGATCCATGCGGCAAGATGCCTTCGAAGGTATTTCCAGGCTCACCCCATCACAGTGCTGACTGACAAGCCCATCAAACAGATACTATCCAAGCCTGAGAAGTCAGGAAGGATAGCAAAATGGGCCATTGAACTGGGGGAGCACGAAATAGAATACAAAGGAAGAAACTCTATAAAAGGTCAGATACTCGCAGATTTCTTGGCCGAAACCCCATCCAAACCCGGCAAAGTCACGGATGTACCTGAAATAAAGCCTTCAGAAGAAAAAGCGACATGGAAACTATACACAGATGGAGCCTCTAGTTCCGATGGTTCGGGTGCAGGTTTAATGCTAGTGAACCTAGAGGGAAAGGAGTACACCTATGCTCTACGGTTCGAATTCGAAGCTACAAACAATGAGGCTGAATATGAGGCTTTGTTAGCAGGCCTCGGACTAGCTAGAAGCATGGATGTGCATCATCTGTTGGTCTTTGTCGACTCGCAGCTAGTTGCAAATCAAATTAAGGGATCCTACGAGGCAAGGCAGCCTACCATCAAACAATACTTAGGAAAAGCTAAGGAAATCCTGAATGGGTTCGCATCTTACACGATTGAGCATGTCCGAAGGAATCAAAACAAGAAAGCAGATGCGTTGAGCAAGTTAGCCTCGATGGCTTCCGCCCACCTAACTAAGGAAGTCCTAGTTGAAGTCCTAGCAGAAAGGTCTATTCAAAGGAAGGAAGTATCGGACGTCATATTTGAAGAAGGAGATAACTGGATGACTCCGATCAGGGAATATCTAATAAGCGGAATCCTACCAGCAGATCTGAAGCTGGCAAGAAAAGTCAGAATCAAGGCCCCACAATACAGGCTAATAGGGAACAACTTATACAGGAGATCTTTCCTCTCCCCGTGGCTTCATTGTGTGGGGCCGAAGCAGGCTTCTAACATAATATATGAAGTCCATGAGGGATCTTGCAGTTTGCACACATGACCTCGATCTGTTGTTTCGAAGATTATGAAGCTCGGATATTATTGGCCATCGATGCATAGGGATGCAACGGACATAATACACAAATGTGAGGCGTGCCAGATTCATTCGAATGTTCCAAGACTCCCTAAACAAGATATGACCTCCGTCACATCTGCATGGCCCTTCTCCCAATGGGGTATTGACATTGTTGGGCCTCTACCATTGGCACCGGGAGGAGTAAAGTTCCTGGTAGTCGCTATAGAATATTTTACTAAATGGGTGGAAGCCAAACCTTTGGAATCGGTGACAGGCAGACACATGGAAAAGTTTGTTTGGGAACACATCATTTGTCGCTTCGGAGTACCCCACATCATTATCTCCGACAATGGATAGCAGTTCGCCGAAGGAGTATTTTCTACCTTTTGCAAAGTTCTGAAGATCAAGCAATCATTCACCTCCGTATATCATCCTCAAGGCAATGGTCAAGTAGAAGTCACTAACAGGGATATCGTTAACGGAATTGAACGAAGGCTAGGTCGAAGTCACCATGGATGGGTAGATGAGCTTCCACAGGTTCTTTGGGCTCATAGGACGCACCCTAAGTGAAGTCATGGGGAAACACCTTTCAGCCTCACTTATGGAACAGAAGCAGTCGTTCCTTCAGAAATAAGCGTTGAAACAGAGCGTATTGTGAACTTTGAAACCTCCGCAAATGAGGAAAGACTTCGAGAAAACCTGGATTTGCTCGAAGAGAGAAGGGAAATAGCCTCTATAAGGGAAGCTATGTACAAGCAAAAAATTGAAAAATACTATAACAGCAGAGTTCGACCTTCAACTTTCAAGCCTGGTGAGTATGTCCTTCGTCTCAATAGCGCAAGCAAAGCCGAGTACCATGGCAAGCTAGGACCTACATGGGAAGGACCCTATGTAATTGCTGAAGCCTACGGTAATGGAGCCTGTAAACTCGCAACGCTTTTCGGCTATGAGGTTGATAGGACATGGAATGGTACTAATCTTCGTAAGTTTTACATATAAAACTTACGACTTTTAAAGTGTTTTGTTCATTTATAATTCCTGTATTACATTCTTCTCAATTTGGGGGAACAAAGCATTAATGGTAGGTGTCCTAGTGTTTATTTCTTAAAATGATGTAATCCTCCCTACCCGATTAATGATATAATATTCTCCTTCAAATCTTCTGTTTTACACAACAAAGATTTATTCAGCCAAGTACTTTAAGTTTCAATGTTCGAAGGATGTATCAAGACATTCTTGTCTTACAAGTAAAACATCCATTACAATTCACATTAACTTTCCTAAGAACCTTAGGGTACTTTAAAGCCCTCTGCGCCAACAAGGATAAAAGATGGAGTGGGTCGCGACCCTCCATCAGCAGTCAAATTATACGATTGCTAGAAATCTTGGTTCAAAGTACACACAATAAGGGTCTCCTCCCAAAGGAACCTTAGGTTGTATGCTAACATTAACAAACAATGTTATGAGAAGAAAATATGGTATTCAAAAGAACAACTGTCATACAAAACAAAAAGACATTACAAAAATTATTCTTGGGTATAAACCACCCTTAGGATTATTTCAATCCCAACATGGCAGCCTTCAAACTTTTTCGGAGGAATTTAAATCCCCATGATATAAGGGAGAGGGGGCTTCGTAAGCAAAATCTCCTTACTTGGGGATGGTGGTCGCATCCTTCGAGGCTTTTTTTAAAGGAGCTCCGTGACAGAAGCCAGGGGATCAATGGTTGCTTCACTAAGGAACGGAAACTCTGCTGATGCAAGAACATTGCTCATATGGTCATACTCTCTTTCATGGGAAGGACGGTAGTATTTTACCTTTGAGAGTATCACAGGCTCTAGGGTAGCAGCTATTTCCTCCAATGTGGTACATTTACCATGGTAAATCGCAGCATTCCCTAAATCAGCAATAGTTTTTCCAACCTCATCACTATGGTATAATTCCATGGCGATGTAGGGGACAACCTTGGAAACAATTTCGGCCTTTTCCTCTTGCATACCTTGACACTGCAAAGCCAAGCCACTTATTTTCTCTTTAAGTTTACCCTCCTGCGTTAGCAGTTTAATTTTTTCGGCTTCGAGACCTTCGCATTTCAATTTGAGAATTTTAACTCTCTCTCGTAAACCAATTAGCTTCGACTCCTCCAATTTGAGTCTCCCACACTCAACTTGCGTCTCTTTAAGTTGACTGGCAAGTTTCATAGTATTCACTCGAAGGCCCTGCACAACTGGGTTCTTTTCAAGATCCTTCTCAGCTTGGTCACATTTTGCCTCCAATTCAGCATACTTTAAATCCTTACTTTTCTCCCTAGCTACAACAATGCTCAGTTCTTCCTTAGCATTTTTGACAGATTGAATCAACTCCTTTGTCCGGATGTTGAGATGGTCGTCAATGATGGTTTTCCGAGTATAATTCTTGTCATGAAAGTCACAAAATCTCTTAAGAGACATAACATCGAGTGATCACTTCCAACTAGCAGGGGTAACGCCTTCGATCAACCGATGGCAAACAAAGGAGTTTGGCAATTCCTCGGTATTGGACAACCCTGCATAATAATTGGCAATTAGATACTGACTAATATAAAGTTCAAGGGTCTTTTTGGATTCTTACCATGGATGTCTTCATCTTCAACATCCTCCAAAGCCACGGTGACAATTGTTCTGTCAGAAGATTCTTTAGGTTTAACAAATCTAAGGGTAGGGAGGGGAATGTCTGGTTTTCTCTTCAATACAGTCTTCAAAGATTTGGGAGAGTTTCCCTTCCTCTCATGCACCCTACTAGCTATTCCTATGGAGCTTGCGAAAACAGTCTGGTCTTCGCTGACGAGATACTCCTCCGAATCAGCAGTGTCCTCAATAATAAGAGGATTTTCCTCCGTGTTTAGAGGAACCAATGCCGCAACTTCCTCTTCAGCGACGAAGGCATCCATGTCATTGTCGTTGACAAAAACGGAGGGGGGGCCAGCCCCATACCTGAAGTTTGTCGCCTCCCTAGGAAGAAAGATTACCTCTTTTGCACCACCAGAAACGACAAAGTTTTGAAAGGCCATCTCTGCAAAAGAAACAAAGAACATAAATACATTAAGATGAGTTACTTATTCTATTTAATGGATATGTTTACATACATTTTCGTTCACACTCTATCTCAGGCTCCAACGAAGATCCCTCCCAACGATCAATGATGCTCACCATATATAGGATGGGCTCAGAAAAATTTTGAACATCCACAGGATAGCGTGCAAGACGCTGGTAAAGTGGATCATTGCGAATATTGGTGGGGAGTGGATCATTAAATTTCTTACAATCGAATCGATAAGATTCATCTAAGAGAGCTGGATATTGTGGGGGTATAATTTTGCTTTGAACAAAAAAGAATTTCCCTTTCCAGTTGGTGATATTTGTGAAAGGTTTTGTTACTAATACGGGGACGTCTGACTCTCCCCTCTTAGAAAGAGTTAACCAATCGCCACCAGGGTACAAATTGAGGAAACCCCGTAACACGGTCAGGTTTGGCTCATATCCATACGCCCTACACATTACTATGAATGTAGTGAGTTTAGCCAGGCCAAATGGGTTAAATCTTGATATATGCACTTTGTAGTATTGTAACAACTCCAAGAACAGTGGATGGAGGGGTATTCTTAAATTTGATCGAGTAAAAGCATGGGTGTACAAGCCAACATACCCTTTAGGGGCATCGTAAATGCTTTGATCTTGGGTAGGAAGGATTACTTTATATTGTTAGGGTACGAGATACAATTTTAAAAAGGTGGCTAACGCTTCCTTGGAAAGGTTGCATTTTTGTTGCCTAATAATACGTTTGTCATCCATAAAGAGTGTTTATTGAAGGTTGATAAAGGATGTTACCTTTTGCTCAGAATGGTAAGACAACTGCGGGCGTGGATGAAGGTAATTAGGGTTTTTAAGTTTATGTGTATTTATAGGGGTTTATGCCTCTATTGACTATCACGAAAGTGCTATGGTGAACTCTATGTATCTGAACACCAAACGGACATTTAAATTTTGAATGGACGTTTGGAGTTTCCGATAAATATGCCGTTGTGGCTGTAGCACTAGGAGATAGGCGCATTTAATGCATATTTAAATTTCAAACCATATTTACCTCTTGTGTCAATTTAGGCAGTTTAGATTTGGATATTAGAGTCGTTAGCAATGTACCTTCGTACATGTACATCACTTTCGACTGGGGGGCTTGATAATGTACCCTCCGAACAGGTCGAAGGACTCCCCTTCGGTGCTGCTCGAAACCTACATAATCGCAGGCTCTAGCTAGCTCCTAAATCCTTCTAGGGCGTAAAACTAATGTCTTATGATTTAGTTACCAACTGGGAATTCGCCAAACGAAAGAATAAGCCCTCCAGGGTATTCTTCAATGAACATAAGTCTTAACCACGTCCCCCGTCTCCTCCATGTTCTCACTTCTTCCTTGACTGACCCGGTAATTCAGGAAGAGTAGACATCAAGCCCTAGTGGTTAACCATAAAATCATGGGACACCTCCATGATCTCCTACAAACGTGGAAACACTCCCCAAGGCTGTTTTCTTCCCCTATAAATAGTCTTGGACGAAGTTCTGGTATGCAATCTCTACAGCTCTACTTTACTATACTTTCACTAAAATTATCATACCAAATACTTATTCACACGCCGGAGGTGGTTCGCAGGGCCCAACCCCTGCGCAATCACTTAACGTAGTGTCTTCGTATTTCTTATTTTCAGGTTAGACACAAGCTTGGCTCAACCGCAACATCCCCTATATCCTTTGATCACCATCGAAGGCCTGGTCGTGCAAATTATTGTAGAATTAGCGGGGGAGCTAAAGAGAAAGAGAGGACGTGGGTAAGACTTGGTCTTAGCGATATTCTGTCTTGGCACATGCTCCATCCTAAAGACTTATCGTAGGATACCCCGAAGGGCTTAGTTCTTCGATTGGCGAGTTTCCAACTGGTAACTAGATCAATGTTGATTAGTTTTACGCCAAAGAAAGTTTTAGGAGGCTAGCCGGAGCCTTCGATTATGTAGGTTGCGATCATACTCGAAGGGGGTCTTTCGACCTGATCAGAGGGTACATCATCAGTATCCTTCATCTGACTTGCCATCAAATTTTCCTAGAGAATCAATAGTATTTAGAATAGTCAAAGGACAGCCAAAAGGTTTCATAAAACAAATATTTGGTTTCTTTCCCATAAGCAACTCATAAGGTGTCTTCATCTGAAGTTTAGTGACTGATACTCTATTCAACACATAATAATCAACACTCGCAGCTTTAGCCCAAAATTGAATAGGTAATAAAGAATCTGCAAGCATTGTTCTTGCTGCTTCTATCAATGTTCTATTCTTCCTTTCTGTAACACCATTCTGCTGAGGAGTTCTAGCAATGCTAAACTCCCTTTTAATTCCTTTCTTGGCACAAAATTCATCCATAAGCTTGTTTTTGAATTCAGTCCCATTATCACATCTAATGGATCTTACTTTGAGTCTTAATTGATTTTCAAGGGAAATTATAAGATCATGAATAGCATCAAAGGTTTCATCTTTGAATCCCAAGAAAAAGACCCAACTAAATCTGCTACAATCATCTGTTACAACTAAGCAGTGTTTCTTCTTGTTTAAGCTTTCAACAGAAAAAGGTCCAAAGAGATCCATGTGCAACAACTCCAAAGGCTCTCTAATAGTTCTCTCCTCAATGTTTTTGCATGAAGCTTTATGTTGTTTACCCTTCTTGCAAGCCAAACATGAATGATAAGTCTTGAATGTTTTAGAAGGTAAACCTCTAACTAAATTGCCTTTAACCAACTTGTTGATATTCTTGAAATTCACATGACCTAATCTTCTATGCCATAGATGTGCTTCTTCAAGTGTTGCGTTTGCTACTAAACATGTTGCACTTCCAGTAGAGTTGATGTTCTTCAAATCTAAGCTATACACATCATTGGTCCTTGGTATTCTCAGTGTTACCAAGTGATCATTAACAAACTTGAACTCAGGAGAGAGAATAAGACATTCTGTGTCAGTGAATAACACAGGATACTTCTTGTCACAAATCTGAGATACTGACAAAAGGTTGAACTTAAGCTCCTTCACATAACNTCCAGTAGAGTTGATGTTCTTCAAATCTAAGCTATACACATCATTGGTCCTTGGTATTCTCAGTGTTACCAAGTGATCATTAACAAACTTGAACTCAGGAGAGAGAATAAGACATTCTGTGTCAGTGAATAACACAGGATACTTCTTGTCACAAATCTGAGATACTGACAAAAGGTTGAACTTAAGCTCCTTCACATAACGAACATTCTCAAAATCAATACATCCTTTCTTGATGGTTCCTTTGCCAGTAATTCTTCCTCCATCTGGATCATTCCCAAAAGCAACTTTTCCTCCAAAATTTACCTTAAAGTCTGACAGGATCTCCTTGTCTCCTATCATGCTACCAAAGCAACCACTATCAATAATAATATGATCCTTAAGCTCTCCTCTGGGTTGCCCTGCATAAAAGATGAAAAAGTTAGTTTCTTTTAGGAACCCAAGCCATCACTGACTTGTGTTCCCCTTGTGGAGTGACATACTTAAATTCTTTGAGTATGTAATCTCCACTGTTTTTGAAAGCATGATCAAGAATTATTGTCTTTGGTCCCAAAACCTGTGTTGGATTTTCAACAACACTCTCTTTTTCACACTTACTTGCTGAAAGTACTGGTTGTCCCCCATCAGTACTTTCTTTCTTAACCCAATTAGTTTAACATTGTTTGTTGAGTTCTTTGATCTAGGTACTCTATTTGAGGTGTAAGGCCTTCTAGGTTGATAAGAATTAAACTTCCTTGGTCTTACATTTGAAAAAGGGCTAGCAGTACCTTGAGTGGGTGAAGACCTAGCAGTACTTTGTGAAGGTACTTTTTGAGAAACATTTGTCTTACCAGTACTTTGAAAAGTAGTTCTTGAGGGTACTGGTGATTTGGAAAAAGGTCTTTTCCGGTTAGGGTACCTATAGTCTTTTAAAAAATTACTATGGTTAACCTTATTTGAGTAATTCCAAACTGGTTTATTCTCCCTTGACTTATGGTTGGCAGATGAGGTCTTTGGGAATTGACTTAAATAATCTGAGTGAAAGTCACAGTCCTTAATAAAATGATGAGGACTATAGCATACAAAACATAACTTTTGATCCATATTACCAAATGCTCTTCCTTTAGTTCTATGACCAAAACTATCTTGACTCTTTGGTGAATGATTAAAAGTTTTGCTAAAATTAGCAGTATTGTGAAAAGTACTTCTTGAAGGTACTGTTGAATGTCTAGCAGTACTATGAAAAGATTTTTGAGGTACTGTGATGAGGCAAAAAGTGTACCGCTTTTCAGGGATCATTTAAGCCCTAAATCGTATTTATTTGATCATATATTGCCCTAAATCGTTCCTTTTGGCATTTTAGGTACTTTGGAGAGAAATTCTGGAAAAAGAAGCATTTTGAACATTTTTGGAGCATTAAAGTGAAGAATTCGACAAAGTGCTAAAATCTGCTGGAATAGTACTCCAGACGGCGTCAAGCATGGAGCTGACGGCGTCAAGCCTTGATAGGCCAGAATGGATTTTGGGAGATTAAAGGAGTACGTCGTCAAGAAGGCCATCAAGAAACCCTATTCACGGCGAGGTGACGGCGTCAAGGCTATAACGTGACGCCATCAGATCTGATTTTCTATATATATTCTCATAATTTGTAGTCATTAGTGTGGAACTTTTTAGAGAGAAACACTAGACGATTTTTGCAGCTTTTTTAAGGGTTTTATACTCTTGGATCTCTCATGTTACATTGAAGATAAGTAATCAATTAATCATTCAATATGTCTATGTGTTGTTTGATTCTATCTTACGCTTTTCTTTTATTTAACATGCTAGGCTAGGTTTCCTTTGTGTTTGCTTAGATCTAATGAAAC